>ML101049.1:0-11984 GCA_003697995.1 Taxidea taxus jeffersonii
GCTTGCATTCCCACCAATGATATTTAGTCAGTAGGAAAACTGAGAGGATAGTGAATGTCCCTAGGTGTTACTCGGAAGCACAGATACTATTTGGACACCAGAAGAAGGAAAACGCTGTGGCGAAAACTAGGGGTTGTCTTTAGTTTTTCTCATGTTTTGCTCACTGTTAACATAAACCCACTGCACTCCTGCAGACCTACTTATTGTGTGGTGTCTGTTGACCTTCACTGGGTGCCAACTTGTCTTCCCCACCCCTCTCCCCCAGAAATTCATATGTGTTGCCTCGGTATCGAAATGTCCCTACTTCCCTTGCTCTCCCTGTTGTGTTCTCTTCACAAGACAGGGACTCTGGGATGAATTATCCCAGCAATTCACAAACTTCATTATGCTTCAGAGTCACTGGGAGCACTTGTTAAATCCTTGGTCCAAGGCCTAGGAATCTGGATTTTCATTAGCAGGTACCACCTCTCACCTCCTGGCCACACTTGGAGCAGCCTTCAGCTTTACTGTGGGAGAACTACACTTGTTCTTCCATCAGGAGACCTGGGTTTGGTTCCATCTCTGCCCCTGCCAGTTCTTTCACTTTGAGTGTATCCCACCAACTTCCCATGCTCCTACTTCCTCCTCTAAGGCATGGCGACCCAGAAGAGAAATTTCACTGGATATCTTTAACTCCCTTGCCCTATTGTATTTTCTTTTCAGCTGCTCAGGAAGCCCGAACTTTGAGAGGTCCTGTGATATACCTTCTCTTCCCTCCACCCTGGCTGTTTAATGAAACTAGAAAAAAATCACTGACCTAGGCCCACTGGTACTGCTCAGCTGAGCTCTCCCCACAGTGCTCCAGCCACTTTCCCATTCTGTCCAAGCATGGTTCCAAATGTTCCTTTCTCTCCTCAGAGTTCAGACCTGGCCATGTCTCCTACATCTTAGCATGTAAACCCACCTTCTAACTCACAGAGAAAATAGAGGCCATGAGAAGGAAATTCCTTAACTTCCTGCCACCAAACCCACAAATGCTCCTGTTTCTACTCTCATCCTGTCCTGCTTCCTTCCACGACATTGTCTCTCCTCCTAGCTAAGCCAGTGCCTTTGAATGCTCTGGATCTCATTCCTCAGGGCTTCCCCGTCTCTCTTGTATCTTCAGCATCTTCCTCTATGCAATTATATTCCTGCTACCCAGAGGTTAGTACTGTCAAAATATTGATGTACTTCCCTCCAGGCTGTCTGTATGTCTATCTATATCTATCTATACATGGGCATACATTTTATGCATCATTCAGATTTTTATCAGTTTGAGTTCAAACAGGGGAGCAGAGCCACTATGCTATAGGATTTATTATAGGAATTGGACCTTACATGGTTGTGGGAGGAGAGAACTGAAGGTCCATGATGGGGAGGTGGGAAGAAGACAGGAGTTATTCATCAGTCAACTCAGAAGCCAAGGATATTATCTTGGATTATCCAAGTGGGCTCTGTGTGCAAATAAGCGTCCTTATAAGAGGGAAAGAGAAGGAGATTTGACCACAATAGTAGCAAATGCAATGACAGTTAGAGCAAAGTGAGGAAGGGGTCATGAGCCAACGGATGTGGGAAGCCTCCAGAAGCTAGAAAAGGCAAGGAAACAGATTCTCCCCTAGAGCCTCCAGGAGGAACCAGTCCTGCAAACTTACTGGCTTTAGCTTAGTGAAACTGATTTTGGATGTCTGGCCTCTGCACCTATAAAGAACGAATCTGTGTGGTTTAAAGCCACTAAATTTGTGGCAATTCATGTATAGGAGCAAGAAGAAACATGTCACAAAGCAAGATCACAGGGAAGTCTCTAGAAAGCTGTTGTTTCCATGTGGCTTTGTCCTCTGTGGATCTACAAGGCAAGCCTCTTGTGCTGGGTCCGAGACCACTGCTAACTGATCTGCAAGACCTGGAGCAGGAATCACTGAATGTTGAGGGGAGAACAGCTGGAAGCCACTAGACATCTCTCGATCTGTCCTTTGCATTTGTGACCACAAATGCCTTCAGAAAGCAATGGCAGCTTTGTCATGTTTGCCTTCTAAATCTCATACAAGTTCTCACTTTGTCCAGCTCCCACCCATATAGGGAACAGAAATCGAGTTCTGGGACCCACAGTTCCCAGCTTAACCAAGCTGACACAACACATTCCAACCTAAATCACATGGTCTTAATAGGTTTTCATCAGGACTTTTCCTCCCACTAACATTATAGCAAGACCATTTTCCTATGTCACTGAATATTCTCCCAAACTAATTTGTAAGAGATTCTGATGACCTGTAATATTTAGCTATCCCTCTATTATCGGTGACTTAAAATGTTCTCTTTTATTCTGTGTTACTAATAGCCCTCCTATTTATACACTGTGTGCATACAAATCTTTGTCCATGTCTCTGATATTTCCTTGGAATGGGTTCCTAGAAAGGGGGTTACTGAGTTTTAAAAAAGTGAATTGCTGCAAGTTGTGATGATTCCTGCCAGATTGCTTTCCAGGAATGATGTATCAGCTTTCGTTCCTATTAGCACTGGGCCCTGACCAGCCTTGAAAACCGTGTTTTAAATCCATTCAAAGAGGCACTTTTGGACTATTTCTGATACTGGTAATCATTATTGCTTGAGAATTGGAAGTGAGATGAGCTGGCTGCAGTGTTCATTCCAGCTGGCTGGAGAGGCTGGTGACCCTTCCTTCCTTCCTTTACCTTCACGGACACCTGCATCTTTAGGAGCTAGACTGTCACTCTAATAGGCAGTCCAGTATTTTCCATTCAACAACTAGGGGAAATATATTGCCTAAAATTATTTATGCCCTCGATAAATACTTGTGTACAAGGAAAACTGCTCTTCCTATTTCACAAATAGAGAAACAGAAATTAAATGAGAGCAAATTATTTCTCCAACTATAACAAGCAATCCCTAGCAGATTAATAATGCTAATTATTAATTAGCATAATTCCTGAAGTTTTCGATCATTATTTAGGACATCTCAAAGCATCTAAATTGTACCAAAAACTAGATTCTGGATCAAATGTAGGAAAGGCATATTCTCTAGTTTACTGCTTAAACACTAAAACACATTACCTGGCTCATTCCCATTGCAAATATTCGAATTAATAAGGATGGCTTTATGTCACACTATTTTTTTTAAAGATTTTATTTATTTGTCAGAGAGAGAGAGAGAGAGGGAGTGAGCACAGGCAGACAGAGTGGCAGGCAGAAGCAGAGGGAGAAGCAGGCTCCCTGCCGAGCAAGGAGCCCGATGTGGGACTCGATCCCAGGACACTGGGATCATGACCTGAGCCGAAGGCTATGTCACACTATTTTAAATAATCTTTTTGATTGTGAGCTTTACTGCAACAGAAATGAGAAATAAAATGTGATTGTATAATGCTGAAGTGACCCAAGGAAAAATACCTCTCACATCAGAGGATTTCGTGCAGGGAGTGATTAAGCAGTTTGTCTACATGTTTTCCCAATTTTATATTTCAGCTAAAATGTAATGGTTAGATGGATAAGAAGTAATTGGTACATTGAGAAAAGAAATTAATACTGACTTATCTTCTCCACAAACTGCAAAGTTTATTTTTATACATAATTTCAGAATGCTAATAAAATAATTTAGTTTCCATTTTTTCAAAATTAAAGATGCCTGAATTTCTGATGACAGTTTTGCTTTATGAAAGCCTATTTTAGAGTTAACTGACTGTCTGTGATCTTTAGAGCTTTTGCATTAAGCAAGCCAACCAGCAGACAGGCACTTTAAGACATACAAAATCCTAGGAAGCTGAGCTACAAGGAACATGGCAGAGATGGTGAGTCGTCCTCAGGGTGGTCCCTAAACTAGCAATATCTGTACACCTTGGAATTGATCAGAAATGCAAATTCTCAAAGCCCAACTCAGACCTATTGTATCCAAAACCCTGGGGGAACGGCTGGGCAGCTTGTGTTTTAACAAACCCTTTCTACATGCTGAAGTGTATTTAAGAGCTCCTGATCTAGGATGATGCCTTTATTGTGCTGGTGAGGAAGCCAAAGCCCAGAGAGGTTGGATAATAGCCCCTGAATCACAGGAGGAGCTAATGGCATAGCAAGACCAGACTCCCTAGTCTCTCAACAATTTCAATAGTTTTTTTTTTTTTTAATAATTTTATTTATTTATTTAAGGGAGAGAGAGAGAGAAAGAGAGCTTCTGTGTGAGCTTGAGAGAGAGGGATAAAGAATCTGAAGCAGACTCCACTCTGAGTGCAGAGCCCGACCTGGGAATCATTCTCACAACCCTGAGATGGTGCTGAAACTGAGAGTCTGCTGCTTAGCTGACTGGGCCTCCAGGCACCCCAATAATTTCAATAGCCTTCTACAACATGTGGTTTCTTGGAGATACCTGGTGAGGATAAAAGTGTATTTAGCATGCTCTGCCAGTGCAGCCAGGCAAGCTGCGTAGAAACTTTTTCGAGAGAAAGGAAAACCATGCTACAAGAAACAACCTACACAAAGCTTTGCCACAAAGAAAATTCACTCCTGTGGAACAGCCAACCGATCCTTTGGTTGATGAAAGGACTAGATCAAGGGACTGTTGAACTAAATGGAGGGACTATTACTATACCTCTTGATGAGGTATTTTAACCATGAACATTAGGGAAGCTCTCTGTTGAGATCACAAAAATTCTCATACAGGTCTGTATAAAATTGGAGTTGTTATCCATCTTGTAAAACATGAAAAACTGTGTAGCTCTACCCCTTGAGGGAACTTCCCTGTTCAAATGACCTTCTTCATTGGAGGCAGATGAAAAAGTGGGGAAAGTTTGCCAAATTACATCTGCAGAGTTTATCTCTGATTTCTAACTAAAGGGAAATTTCTATTTCTAAAAGGAAACTCTTGATATATTATTGATGGGAAGAGGATGTGATGTAACTGATTTTTGTGGTATGTTAAGAATTCCATAGTTGACAAAGAAAAAAATTAAGTAATTTTAACTCATATTGTGACCTTATTAAATAATTAACTTTCTCTTCATTTAATCAAGTTGTATATCACCAGATGGAAGAAAGGATTTATTTGATTGAAATTCCTTCATAGTCGCCAAGGACTTCTTAAGCCTCACAAATATCAAGGATATGATACCTCCATTTTAACAGTTTCACAGTTCAGCGAGGATCAAATGATCCATGTGGCATTGTCTTTGCTAAAATATAGGTTTATCTGTACAACATAAACACATAGCTAAAGTATGCACCACATTAGCACTTTTCAGCATATTGTGGTCATGACCTGTGCCTTAAGAAATATTTGGAGTGGGATGCCTGGGTGGCTCAGTTGGTTAAGCGGCTGCCTTCGGCTCAGGTCATGATCCCAGCGTCCTGGGATCGAGTCCCACATCGGGCTCCTTGCTTGGCAGGGAACCTGCTTCTCCCTCTGCCTGCCTCTCTGTCTGCCTGTGCTTGCTCTCTCTCTCTATAACAAATAAATCAAATATTTCTTTATTTTTTAAATTTTTTGAGTAAATACCTATGAAATTCTCACATAAATTCAAGAGTACTTTAATAGGGCATGGTGATTTTTTTCTGGAAAACCAGAATAAGACTATGAGCAGAACATTCTAGACTAGCCCAGTAGAAATAGAAATAGAAGGGGAATGTGAATAACATATGCAATTTCAAATTTTCTAGTAGCCACATTAATGCAAAGAAACAGGTGAAATTAATGAGTTTTTTTGACAGTTTTTTGACAGTTTTTAATGACAGTTTTATTTAACCCAATATATCCAAAATATTATTTGAACATGTAATCAGTATAAACATTGCTAGTGGATTTTACATTTTTTCTAATTCTTTGAAACTCATTGTGTACTTTATACATATACACATATCATTTCAAGAGACCATGTTTTAAGTGCTCAACTAGCCATGTGTGGCTAGTGACTACTGTATTGGATAGCATGGGTAGAGATAGTAGTTGAATGAACATATTTCTAGATGCTTCCTTCAGCCTATTTTTACCCCAGCCCTAACTTCCAAAATGTCAGCCTTACCCTCTGATCTCTATAAATGACTCTTTTGAAATGCCTCTAGGTTTCATTCGTTGTTCCCTTTTTCTCCACAGTCCAAGACTTTAAATGCTAGCTATATGTCAACGACTCTCAAATTTATGTCTCCACCCTAAAGCTCCATTCTGAGCTCCAGACCCTCATATACAACTATATACTCAACATTTCCTAGTGGATATTTAGTAAATACCAAAAATGTAATGTAAATTAAGTATTTACCAAAACATAAGTAAATATATTTGGTAAGTATATACCAAAAATTAGTAAGTAAATTAAGCATTAATGTAAATTAAGTATTATTCACCAACCCTATTATTAATTAATTACCCTATTTGCTTCTCCATAATCCTCCCTCCTGATAAGAAATGGCACTACTATCTACACAGTTGTTCAGTTAAATAGCTCTCTTTCCCACATACCCACAACCCACATCCAATTCATTAGTCAACTCGTTGGCTCTACCTCCACAATGTATATGTATTCATACTCCTTTCTACCTCCACTATTGTAACCCGAATCTATGACACCATCATCTCTCTCTGGATTACTGCAGCCATCTCCTAACTAGCTTTTTGCCTATAGTCTAGTTACCACTTAGCAAACACATTGAGCTTTTTTTTCTTTTTAAGATTTTTTTATTTATTTAAAGGAGATCACAAGTAGGTAGAGAGGCAGGCAGAGAGAGGGGGGGAAGCAGGCTCCCCGTTGAGCAGAGAGCCTGATGCGGGGCTTGATCCCAGGACCCTGAGATCATGACCTAAGCTGAAGGCAGAGGCTTAACCCACTGAGCCACCCAGGTGCCCCAACACATTGAGCTTTAACACATACATAATATCATATCTTTCCCTTGCTTACAACTTCTCCATTGACAATAAGGGCATGAAAAGATGCTCAGCATCTTTAGTCATTAAGGAAATGCAGGAGAAGCCTACGATGAAATACCATTTTGCATCCCGTAGGGCACCTCTCATAAATGAGACACACAAGAACACATGTTGTTGAGCTTGTGGAGAAATGGGAACCCTCATGCACTGTGGTCAGGAATATAAAATGGTACAGCCACTCTGGAAAAAGTTTGGTAGTTTCTTAAAATGTTAAATGTGAAACTACCACATCACCCAGCAATTCTACTTCTAGGTATCTACCCAAAAAGAATGAAAACAGATGTCTACTCAAAGACTTGCATGCAACTGTTCATAGCACCATCATTCATAGTAGCTAGAAACTAGAACAACCTACCTACTCATCGGCAGGTAAATACATAAATAAATGGTGATACTTCCATACAGTGGAACACTATTCAGCAATAAAAAGGAATGAACTACTGACATGGAGCCTCAAAAATATTATGCCAAGTGAAAGAAGCCAGACACAAGAGACTAGATATTCTATGGTTCCCTTTATATGAAATGTCCAGAAAAGGCAAATTTAAATAGACTTGGAGTCGCATGGAGCTAAAGGTGCGACTAGGGCATAACTGTAAGTGAGCATGAAGGGTCATATTAGGAAGATGAGAATGTTCTAAAATTTCTTTATTGTGGGGCTCCTAGGTGGCTCAGTCGTTGAGCATCTGCCTTCTGCTCAGGTTATGATCCCAGGGTCGTGGGATCGAGCCCTGCAGGGAGCCCACTCCCCCCGCCCCTGACTCCCCTGCTTGTATTCCTCATCTTGCTGTCTTTCTCTGTCAAATAAATAAATGAAATCTTTAAAAAAATTAAATTGCTTTATGGTGATGGCTGTGTTCTTCAGTTGAAGTTATTAGAAATAATTGAACTACATAGTTGAAATTGGTGAATTTTGTGATATGTAATATATACTTTATAAAGGTGTTTTTAACCGCCCCCCCCCAAACTTCCATTACACTTGTACTAAAACCCAGACTCTTACTGTGGTCTACAAAGCCCTATGTGATTGACCCCTACCTACCTCTTGGGCCTCATTTCCCCCTAACCTCCATTTTGCTCACCATACCCCATGTACATTGATCCTTTATCCTACTCTCTAATGTCCCAAGTTCACTGCTGTCTTAAGGTGTTTTTTCTTTTGCTAGGATTGCTGTTCTTTCAGTTCACACACCTGCTTCCTTCTCAACATTCAGGACTCAACTCACAGAACTTCCTCAACTCCACCAGAGCTAAAGCAGCTGCTCCCCCCTCCTCCCCCACACCACAGTCCAAGTTCTGGGCAGTGTTGCTTCTTTCCTCTCTCCATGGCAATTACCAGTACCTGACCTTATCTTTCATATACTTGCTGTCGTGATATGAATGTTTGTGCCCCACCTCTAAAATCATACATTGAAATTGTAACCCGCAAAGATGATGGTGCTAGGAGGTGGGGACCTTGGGAGGTGCTTAAATCATGAGGGTGGAGCCCTGACGGGTGGGATTAGTGCCTTTACTAAAGTGGTTCCAGAAAGATCCCTTGCCCCTTCTACCATGTGAGGGCACGGAGAATCAGAGAGATGTCTTTGATCTGGAAGAGGACACCCTCCCCCGAATACACAGGCACCCTGACTTTCTTACTTCCAGGCTCCGGAACTGTGAGAAGTAAATTTGAGTTGTTTAGGAGCCACCCAGGTATTTTGTTATAGCAGCACCAATGGAATGACACCTGCTTAAGACACATGTTTACCACCTGTCTCCCTTTGCTAGCTCCCACATTCACAGCTGAGGGACTTACCCGCCTTTTGGACCCTGTTCAGAACACTGTGTGCTGATGATCCACAGGAGGCACTCACTAAGCCAGACAGATTGACTGACTTGCTGAATATTCTTGGATGTTTCATAAAATGCTCCGAGCCTCGAATTATTCTTCTGTAAAATAACAAATAATATTATCTGTCCCCCCACTCCCTCACAGAGCTGTTTGGGAGGGTTAAATCAGAATGATGTGAAACACTGTGGTCACAGAGCTAGCCATTATCATTTTTACCAGAGGATGATCTCATGACTCCTTTGGACTGTCCTGTTTATGTATTTTGGAGGCAGGAAACTACTAGAAGTGAAAGATGGAGGTAAACACACTATGTACTTCCGGATATGGGTGACACAGCACAGAAGCAACCATACTATGTGGTTATCCAAGGAAACCAGTGCTCTACTGCTATGTAGGACAAACAATTCCTTTCCTGTCCCCTGATTCCACAAGTGAAAGGGGACCTCATACAGCCTTATAGGAAACCAGCTATTCTTCTGGTGACAATGAGGAATCTTTTGGGAAGTAGATCTGTTTGTTTGCCCTTTGCCCTCACCATGTAAAGGGGAACAAGGGTAGAGCACTTTCCATACTAGCTGAGAATATAAAACCCAAAATTCCACATATAAGAAAGTGGACTTCAAAACTGGATCATTTCACACAAGTCACTAAAAAGATATCAGAGGGTAATCATTTTTTGCTGCCTATAAGTAAGCTACTGAATACAAAATTATCCTCAGCTCACTTTGTTCCTTTTTCTTTCATTCTTTTTCTTTTTTCTTTCCTTTTGCAATAAATACATATAATGTAGTCTATATACATTATAATATATACATATTATGTATGATATCTATAATAATGTTATATATAGCATTATATATTATATTATAAAATTGTGTATATATGTTTTATATAGATATATATATAGATAGATAGATATATCTATCTATATATAGATAGATATAGATAGATATAGATAGATATATCTATATAGATATATATAGATAGATATAGATAGATATATCTATATAGATATATATAGATAGATATAGATATATATATCTAGATATATATAGATAGATATAGATAGATATAGATAGATATATCTATATCTATATATAGATATATCTATCTATATATAGACAGATATAGATAGATATAGATAGATATATATAGATAGATATATAGATAGATAGATAGATAGATCTATCTATCTATATAGATAGATATATAAAGACTTCACTTAGGGCAGTTTTATCTTCACAGCAAAATTAAGAGGAAGGTACAGGGGTACCTGGATGGCTCAGTCAGTGTCCCCCTCTTAATCTCAGCTTAGGTATTGACCTCAGGGTTCTGATTTCAAGCCCTGCATTGAGCTCCATGCTGGACATGGAGCCTGATAGATGGATAGATAGATAGAACAGAGATTTCCCATATACCCCGGCCCCACACATGCATAACCTCCCCCATTGTCAACAGGTCCACCAGAGCAGCATGTCTGTTACAATTGGTGGGCCTACACTGACACATCATAATCACCCAAGTCCACAGTCTGCACTAGGTTTCGCTCTTGGTGTCGTATATGCTGTGAGTTCAGACAAATGTGTAATGACCTGTATCCATCCTTGTAGTATTACGTACAGTGGTTTCACTGCCCTAAAAATCCTCTGTGGTCTGCCTCTGCATCCCCTCTGATATTTTAACTATCTGGTATTTTAACATGTTTTAATTATTTCTGATATTTTAACTAAGTCTTGCTTTTTTCAGAATGTCATATTGTTTGAGTTGTTTCGTATGAAACCTTTCCAGATTGGCTTCTTTTACTTAGTAACATTCATTTAAGTTTCCGCTATATCTTTTCATGGCTTGATAGCTTCCTTCTTTTTAGCACATTCCTTTGCCTGTATGTACCAAAGTTGGCTTATGCATTTACCTGGGTACTGAAGGACATCTTGGTAACTTCCAAGATTTGGCAGTTATGAATAAAGCCAAAACAAACATTCACACATAGGTCTTTGTGCAGATGTAAGTTTTCAACTTTTGGGGGGTAAATATCAAGGGGTGCGATTGCTGGATCATATGGTAAGAATATGTGTAGTTTTGTAAGAAACCATCAAACTGTCTTCCAAAGAGCTCACCATTTTGCATTTTTACCAGCAGTGAATGAGAGTTCCTGTTGCTCCACAATCTCACCAGCATTTGATGTTGTTATTACTCTGGATTTTCGCCAGCTAAGAAGTATGTAATGGTATCTTGTTTTCGTTTGTATTTTCCTGATGGCATATGATGTGGAGCATCTTTTAATATGCTTATTATTATAACCATGCATAGCTATACAAAGATAACTGTATTCATTATTATTATAAGCATCTAATAATATGCTTATTTTCCATCTGCATATCTTCTTTGGTGAGGTGACTATTTGGGTCTTTGGCTCATTTTTTAATTTGGTTGGGTTTTTTGATTGTTAGTCTGAAGTGTTCCTTGTACATTTTGTGTAATAGTCTATTATCAGATGTGTCTTTTATAAATATTTTCTCCCAGTCTGTGGTTATCTCCTCATTCTCTTGACATTGTCTTTTGCGGAGCAGCAATTTTACATTTTAATGAAGTCCACCTTATCATTTGTTGCTTTCATGGATCATGCCTTTGTTGTTGTATCTAAATAGTCATTGCCATAACCAAGTTCATCTTCTTGTTCTAGGAGTTTTATACTTTTGCATTTTACATTTAGGCATATGATCTATTTTGAGTTACTTTTCATGTAAGGTATAAGGTCTGTATCAAGATTCATTTTTCACATGTGAAAGTCTGGTTCTAGCACCATTTGTTGAAAAGTCTATCTTTGCTCCATTCTTTATTTTTTAAAATGTACATCTTTAGCAGTTTTGTTGAATGTTCTCTTGAGAATTATTTCAAAAGCAATCAAAATCCTTCTTTCCTTCAGATTAAAATATGGTTTCCCAACTGCCTCAACATTTTAAAACTTTAATCCCCTTATAAATTCTTTAATGCAACAAGAGCTATTTGCATTTAAAATTGTCATTTTCTTGTTGTCCTATAACTTGAATTTTAATTTTTTAGGAAAAAATACTGCATTTAAAATACTTTCCCCATAAAATTGAGATCTCCTCCTGTCTTTTAGCATTTTTTTTTGTTTTGTTTTAGAATTCTGTGGTTCTAATGGCAGTATGGGTACCCAATCAATTTTCATTCTAAGTTCTTTTTTTTTCTTTAAGATTT
>RCUC01127644.1:0-19386 GCA_003697995.1 Taxidea taxus jeffersonii
GAGTCCCGCATCAGGCTCCTTGTCCAGCAGGGAGCTTGCTTCTCTCTCTGCCTCTGCCTGCCACTCTGCCTGCTTGTGCTCTTTGACAAATGAAATTTTTTTTTAATTATATTTATTTAAGTCATTATATTTTCCAGCTCCATATCATTGCAAATGGCAAGATTCCATTCTGTTTATGACTGAATAATATTCCATTGTGTATATATATATACATATATATACCACTCATGTTGAGCCATTCATCTGTCGATGGACAGAAGCTATTTCCATAATTTCTAAATAATGCTGCTATAAACATAAGGGTGCATGTATCTTTTGAATTAGTGTTTTTGTACTTTGGGGCAAATACCCAGTAGCTCCATTAGTGGATCATAGGACAGTTCCATTTTTAACTTTTTGAGGAAACTCCATACTGTTTTCTGGAGTGAAGTTTGCGTTCCCATCAGCAGTGCAAGAGGGTCCTTTTTCTTCACAAACTTGGCAATACTTATTTCTTGCATTTTTTATTTTAGGCATGTGTCAAGTATGAGATGATACCTCATTGTAGTTTTTATTTGCATTTTCTGGTGATGAGGGATACCATTTGTTGAAGAGCCTTTCCCCATTGAATATTCTTTATGGTTTTGTTGAAGATTAATTGACCCAGTGATCTGTGTGTCTACTTTTGTGCCACTACTATACTGTTTTGATTCCTGCAGCTTTGTAATATAACTTGAAGTTTGGAACTAGGATATCTCCAGCTTTGCTTTTCTTTTCCAAAATTGCTTTGGCAGTTCAGGGTCTTTTGTAGAAAACCATAAAGACTCCAGAAAAAAACTACTAGAACTGATAAGTGAATCCAGTAAAGTCATAGGATACAGAATTAATGTGTAGAAATTGGTTGCATTTTTATACACTAACAGTGAAGCAGCAGAAAGGGAAATTGCATAATCAATCCCATTTACAATTGCACCCAAAATAATAACATACATATGAATAAACTTAACCAAAGAGGTGAAGGACCTGTGATGTGAAAACCAGAAAACATTAATGAAAAACATAGAAGATGACACAAAGAAATGGAAAGACATTCCATGCTTAAGGATTAGAGGAACAAAGACTGTTAAAATGTCTGTACTACCCAAAGCAATTTGCATATTGAATGCAACTCCTGTCACCTGAAATACTCAGCACAAGAGAATGAATTTTCAAACTAACTTTGGCCCAGAGCACTAGTCCTGTTTGATAGCCTATACATTGGTTTCTTTATCACCCACTTCCTTGCCTTGTTGACAGAAGTTTGAAGGTTAGCCATTGTCTTATCAGAAGAACATCTTTATAAAAAACAAACATTGATGGGGCGCGTGGGTGGCTCAGTGGGTTAAGCCTCTGCCTTTGGCTCAGGTCATGATGTCAGAGTCCTGGGATCAAGCCCCGAATTGGGCTGTCTGCTCAGTGGGGAGCCTGCCCCCCCCACCTCCACCGCCTGTTTCTGTCTGCTTGTGATCTCTCCCTCTCTGTCAAGTAAATAAATAAAATATTTAAAACAAAACAACAACAAAAACATTGACATAGAACCAGAAAAAGTATTATTAGGTTTGTTATATTTCATTATTGATATCATGGGAAATAATAAAACGTAAAACCAATGCCTGAATAATTGTTGGCACAGCATTCAGTGGAATGCTTTTTAAAAGGTATCTTGGTGAAGTCCACAGCAATGCTATTGGATTTGGGATTAATTTTGGACATTTGGTTCATTTGTTTCTAACTCTCCTGCAGACTATGTGTCTTTGATAGGATAATGGTAAATATATAATGAGCTTCATGTGAGACAAAGGGCAATAAGGCTGATTTATGGAGATGGATGCAAAAAAGGACAGTATTTTACAGAGTGTAGTCAGTGAATACTTGACAAAAAACATGGCATTTGGGAAGAGAGCTGATGAAACATGAAGACGGAAGAAAGTCTTGTAAATGTTTGGAAGGAAGATTCCCAGAAAAGGCAAGAGCAAATTCAGGGATGGAGAACTATAATAAACTTGGCAAATCAAAACCACTCAGTGGGCTGTTAATACTAAAGATGGCTTGAGAAGAATGGTGCGTGATTTGATTAAAAGTAGGCCATTAATGCTTGACTAATGTGCTTAAGCTAACAAATATTTCTTGCTAGTACCTTTATCTCAATTTAAGTGTAAAGTTCTAAACACTTGTAGAAAATTTCTGGAAAAATCTAACTTGGAATGTTAGGATATGTTTCCTTATAAAAATTATACATAAATCCCTGAATTCAAAGTATACCACTGAAAAAATATCTAGAAGTCTAGATGAGAGTTTTAATCTCTTTCCACATTAAAAAAAAAATACCCAGTATCCTTTTATTCTTCTTGTAACCTTTATAATGTTACTGACTTAGATCAAGATACTTTGGTCTTGGGATCCCTGGGTGGCTCAGTTGGTTAAGCGGCTGCCTTCGGCTCAGGTCATGATCCCAGAGTCCTGGGATCAAGTCCCACATCTGGCTCCTTGCTCGGCAGGGAGCCTGCTTCTCCCTCTGCCTCTGCCTGTCTCTCTGTCTGCCTGTGCTCGCTTGCTCTCTAACAAATAAATAAATAAAATCTTTAAAAAAAAAAAAAAAGATACTTTGGTCTTTTTTTTTTTTAATTTATTTATTTGACAGACAGAGATCACAAGCAGGCAGAGACACAGGCAGAGAGAGGAGGAAGCAGGCTTCTGGCTGAGCAGAGAGCCCGATGCGGGGCTCGATCCCAGGACCTGGGATCATGACCCGAGCCGAAGGCAGAGGCTTTAACCCACTGAGCCACCCAGGCGCCCCTACTTTGGTCATTCTTTAACAAACTATCTTCAATGTGATTTAGAACAGATTATGCAGCTTTTCAACTTCTTTACACCACAAACATATTTGTAAGATTTTTTTTTTGTAAAAAGGACAAAATTTGCTCCATGATAACATTATTAAATGAAATAAATATTTGAAAACTCCATAAAGGCTTTATTTCTTATTTTTACCTTTAACTATATTATATATTTCAATCTTTACTTTTTTTTAAGATTTTATTTGACAGACAGAGATCACAAGTAGACAGAGAGGCAGGCAGAGAGAGGGGGAGGCAGGCTCCCCGCTGAGCAGAGAGCCCGATGTGGGGCTCGATCTCAGGACCCTGGGATCATGACCTTAGCCAAAGACAGAGGCTTTAACCCACTGAGCCACCCAGGTGCCCCTCGATCTTTACTTTTTTAAGAATAATCTCTAAATTACAGAAGAGTTACAAGAATAGTACCAAAAAATATGTGTTTACTCTTTACCCAGCTTGCTTGAGTGTTAACATATTACTGAATACTTTGTGTGTGTGTGTGCGTGCGTGCGTGTGTTTGTGCATGTGTATATAACATGACCCATTTGGGAGTAAGTGGCAAATGTAATGCCTTTTACCTTCAAATGCTACAGTGCATGCTTCCTATAAAAAGGACATTTTATGCATAAACAAAACAGTGATCAATTGTACACAACTATCCGTTGTCTTGAGACCAGGGCAGTTATTTATAAGAATGTTCCTTAAGTAGGGCTTCTCTGATGTTTCTTCATTATCTGATTCTTGTGATGCTTTCACAAGGATATCCCCAAAAGCATTTCTGTGTTTCTCTTGTCAAATTAGATCTAGCGACACACAGATCTGAATATTGCCAATATGGCGAGGTTAATTCTGAAGTTGCGGGGCCAGGTTGTTTGAACTGTAGATTACTATTGTTTCCCTTTGTATTAGAGGGGAGATATTTTGAGACTGCATAGATAAACTGTTGTCGCTCTTTAACCCATTTGTTTTAGTATCTATTGATGATGCCTGCCTGAACGAAGTATTACTAGTAAGTTTGCAATACAGTGACTGCAAAACATGTCCTATCTTCTATACTTAGCATTCTATTGCAAAGAAGAGCTTTTCCTTTCTCTCGTTGATTAATATTACTATAAAATCAGGGATTCCTCTTATATTCGATAGATTGTAAGTTATTTATTTCAATACTAAAATCATATTGGATTTGGTCAGTGAAAGTTCCTCCAACCCTCTTGTGTGTCCCTCTGACATACCCACTTCATTGAGCATTTCCTTTTCCATTGAATATACTACTCTTACTTTATTCTTTAGCAGAAGCTTGTGCAGCCTCATCTTCATTTCTCTGTCCCATTCCCGGGAAATAGTCTGCCTAAAGGAGCCCAGTTTCCTTTCCATGGTTTACTGATAGAAACAAAGATACTGGCCTTAGGTGTATTCAGGGAAACCAAGGTTTCATTGCTCCTAAAACTTCTCAGCAGACAGAGCTAAGAGGAAAACATACACATCTACATAGGCACATACACATATAAATGTATGTGTATGTCTGTATATGTGTGTATATCTCTATGTGCGTATCCATCTACCTACCTAATAAATTGTGAATTCATAAAGATGCCTCCAAATCCAATTCAATGTCACAGGGTTCATTCTGTCTTTCCACATTTCCATATATGTATCTTTCTTCTCTGACTGTGAGAACCCTGGCTCATTATATTCAGAATACATTAAAACTAACAAAAATTACTGCAAATAAAAATAGAGCTCAATATCTGCTTATAGATTTCTTTTAAGGATTTACATATAAAATTTTCATCAAATGTTAGTTGGATCAGTTTCTTTATTCTTTTCAGTGTGCTTATGTTAATTTTTTATAATAAAATTTCATTGTTTTCAAATTTATGATTTTTTTTTTTGCATTCTCTAGTTTTCAGGTATTAGTTTAAAAGTCAAAATTATTTTGAAAATGAAAGAACAGGGGTCAGATTTATCTTCATTTGCTAACCAAAGAGAACTGGACACAATAAATTGGTGAGCAGTTTTCAGATGTTGGAAACAGGACAGTGACATCTAAGAGGGGAAAGAGATAAATGAGCTGGTTCCTATGATTGCCCCAATTTGCTTCCAGGATACAGTGCAAATGTAATTAGGAAATAACTTGAGGTTTGGGAAATCCAAGGAGTTATATTTTATGTGACAAAATAACAGAGAGGGGGATTCCTCCCAGAGAGGTTAGATTGTCCTGCTTCCTGATTTTTATCTTGCTGACTACTGAATGTGTTGATATTCCTACACTAAACTGAGGCTGTGTTCTGGGAAGCCTTTTACTTGAAAATGGTTAAATCTTTCAGGTCTAGCTTTTGAGATTTGCCAAGTGGGACGAGTCTATGGCTAATTATTCCCCATTACTAAAGGAAGCATGCTGGAAATATTTTACTCAAGTGACCTGTGTATTCTGAATTTTTCAGTCTGGCTGGTGGGACAGGCACTCTTTCTAGCCCTGCAGGAGCATTGGGCACTGTTATTCTTGTCCTTTTGGATGGTTCTTTCCCTGGCTTGTAGTGGTTTCCTCACAGGAATGCAGTGATCGCTGCAAATTCTCGAATGAGACTCTACAAATGCCTGTGGGTCATTCCCCGCATGGCACATTTTCTCCAACACTGTGTCCAGGAGCTCTGGCTCTTTTAGTTTCCCCAGATTTGCAGCTCTGTCCTCCCAGCCCACTAGGTTCCAGCTGGGCTCCTGCTCTCTGCACTGTACCTGGAAACTCCATATACTGAGTCAAGATGGTAGCGTTCACTTGGATCTGTTCCCAACTCTTACGGATCCTCTTTGTTGCCTGATGTGCAGCATCTCGCTTAATGTTGTATCATGTATTCTGTCTACTTTTTAGTTATTTCCAGAAGGAGAGTATATCTGGTCTCTGTACATCATTACCATACTTGCTGTCTGGCATCATTTTCCTCTAGTAGTCCAATGCTTTGCATCATTGGGATGTGTTCACTCTGTGCAGTCTTGTTGCTCTCCTGGTTTCAAGTTATTTGGTTGCCGTGTGGTTTTAGATCGCTTCTTTAAAGGGAAATATTAACTTGACATTTTCTCAGTGGGGAAAACCCCTCTTTTCATCTTTGCACATTTCCTGACTAAAATCAGAAGACTATAGTAATTGTGTCAATATATGTATGTAAAGGAAAAAAACTGTTCAAGGAACAGAAAGCATAATGGATACTTAAAATGAGTGAGCCTTACTTTCTTGGAGATTAAACAGAGTATTTAACATCCATCCTCTTACTCTCTTAGAAAGTCTCTATAGAGCTAGTAGAAATTCAGGAAGAGTGATTACCAATAAATCAGGTGTAGTGCTTAATTAGTACCCACTGTAAATAACTTAGAGTGACACACCCTTTCTATAGTGTTTTCATATTAGCCCAAGATAAAGATATTTACTTTTTGATTTAATGAGCTGCTGGAGTGTATTAACCTTTGCAATATGACGGCTTCTTCTTTTTAATTGAATAATTATTTTAAAAGATGTCAGTTTTATTCAGAATAATGAAAACAATAGAGGCACTAAGTCCTGTTTTAAAAATGTAATGATAGCACAAGTACTTTATGCCCAATAAAGAAGATGGGGTTAATCCATTCATGAGTAGGAAAACAGCAATATTTGTTATATACTTGTCTCCTACTCCTTCTAATTAAATTTCCAGGAAGATAAAGGAAAATATAAAAGTAGATTTGTAGCATCTTTGGAAATTTAAGCAAGATCGCATGAAAATATGGGAAGAAATTTATGTAACTCCACTGCTAATGTGCTTGAGTTAATATATATAATCTCTAAATGCTATTACTAAATAATATCAGATGTATGTTTGGATCTATCTTAATAGTAACTGAGAAAAACTTTGTACCACATCCAAGTAAAAATTTTACTTGGCCCTTTGAATTTGATTTTATGCATTCAAATTTGAAATAAAAAGTGAAAAACAGGGCGCCTGGGTGGCTCAGTGGGTTAAGCCACTGCCTTTGGCTCAGGTCATGATCTTGGGGTCCCAGGATCCCTGCATCAGCTCTCTGCTCAGCAGGGAGTCTGCTTCCTGCTCTCTCTCTGCTTGCCTCTCTGCCTGTTTGTGATCTCTGTCTCTGTCAAATAAATAAATAAAATCTTTTTAAAAAAAGTGAAAAACACTTAGTTTTACAAAATCAATGAAAAGTTTGTAGCTTTCATCATATATAATTGTGAATCATGAAAGTATATCCAGTATATAATTATGTGGGTTATAGGATTCTAAATTCTTTATTTTAATATATGTTTCTTGTAGGCTCAGTAGTAGTAAATTCTTTTTTCGCTTTAATTCATTTTTTAGAATTCTTAAGCTTTTTGGCTGTAAGAGTATTTTGTGGTTTTAATTATCAACTGTTTTGCGATGATAATTTATCTTGTTAATTTTTTAATAAAGTGTTGCTATGTGCTAGTTTCTTAAAGACATTTACATAGGTAATTTACAACCACCATTCCTTTTTCTTCACCACTTGCATAGTCTGTATGTTCTGTAGTTAAGGCGGTGAATCAATTTTACTGAGGTAGAGTGTAACTAAACAGCGTAAGATGAAGCTAAGACTGCCAGATCTTACATATGGTATTTCCAACACCTGTTAAAATATATGAATAATATGATTAGGCTTTACATGGCAAATACCATTTTTCATCAGCTTTCCATTTTAATATCTTTATTGTGCTGGGATTTTCTTTCATCATGTGTTCTTTATATAACTTTTTTTTTGTGACTTTTTCCCCCACTATTTAAAACCAATTCATTCAGATTTCAAAATCCTATGAATAAATGTGCAAAAGAAGAATTCTTAAGAATCATGTAGCAGTGCCTGGGTGGCTCAGTCAGTTGAGCATCTGCCTTCACCTCAGGTCATGATCCCAGGGTCCTGGGATTGAGTCCACATCAGGCTCCCCTCTCAGTGAGGAGTCTGCTTCTCTCTCTGCCTACCAGTCTCCCTGCTTGTGCACTCTTTCTCTCTCAAATAAATAAAATCTAAAAAAAAAAAAAAAAGAATTACATAGACTCTAGGACAAAGAGGGATTATTTCTGGATTGATAGTTACTCTGTAAGAAAAAAGAAAAGCCTTAAGAGTAAGTGGACTAGTTTTGAAGATTCCGAAAGTCTGGATTATGGATCAAATTATTGTTAAATGTAAGACTTTCATGGACAGTGTCTGCTCTTTCCTTGCACCTCTCCATAGAAATTTTCACTTGCTAGTTATTGGAATTAATTCCTTTGGCTCTATTATTGGACCCTTTTGTAGTAAATGGCAGTTAAAGTTCATGAAAGTTCATGAAAGCTTGTGTCATTGTATAATTCTAAATTAGACTTCTAATTCTAATGTGGGCTCATAGAATTACCTAGAACAAATGGGCTTACTTATAGGAACCTTAGTTACCATAGATTCAAAATTCAGAATATGAAATTTATTTCAAAATATTAGGTAAGTGGGTTAGTGTATCTTGGGATCCCAGGTAATACTTAGAATGTCATAGTTCTCAGAGTTAACTAGTTCTCCCTCTTCCCTGACTTCCCTGAATGATTTGTGCATACTGTGGAAATCCCAGCTCATTCTACCAGTACTGAGGAAAGAAGCAAGGTTCATTCCTCTTCTTCTCAAGTCTCAACTGACTCAGTCTGTTCAAGATTTTCCATTACAAAGCCTTTGTTTGTCCTGCACACTTTCCCTGGTATGTCTTTACCCTTCAATCAAATCTGTTGGTTTCCAGGTTCATTTTTCTTCCATGAATCATTTTTAGCACCTTGAAATGCCTATCAGCAAATTCAGACCTCATTGCAGTATGACTTTTCAACATGTAATCATTTTGCTTTGTATCTTAATACAGTGATTATTTTTAAAAATATTTCTCTCTTGATATTAAAGCTGTGTATCAACAACAAAATGTGTTCAAGGTATAGTTAAGTGATGGCATTATGTTAATACTTAGAAGTATATACCCGTATTAGATACTAAGCAGATATGCTTTTGTTACTTATTATAAAACCATTTATTTGTCTCCTACAATATAGGATGCTTTCATACCTTAAGAGCAATAATTTGAGTTATAGTCATAGTTTGTCATCAAATGCAAAATAAATTTCTTAGAAGGGATTTAAGGGGATACACAGTCAGTCCTTCCTCTGTTCCAGTCAAAGTGGAACAATAAAATGCTTTCTCTGCTCTCTGTCCTCAGAAAACTACAAAGCACTTGGCTCTTGGTATGATGTAAGATGGCATGGCGTAGTTACTGGGGATCAATCACAGCTTGTTTTCTTCATGTGTTCACTAATGTGCAGGTGAATGGCCAGGTCACTTCATTCTGAGTTTAGAATTACATGGGGCTTTTTGATGAATACAATGATTATTCATCCATTTACCGCATCTTGAATATCTTATAGCAATGCCTTTATCATAGTAAGATAATCAGGCTTTATTTTTAATCCAGCCCAGGACTGCATCAGAATAATCTTTTTCAGGGGCGTCTGGGTGTCTCAGTTGTTAAGCATCTGCCTTCAGCTCAGGTCATGATCCCCCAGTGTCCTGCCCCACAAAGGGCTGCTTGCTCAGTGGGAAGCCTGCTTCTCCCTCTCTCACTCCCCCTGCTTGTGTTCCCTCCCTCGCTGTGCCTCTTTCTCTGATGAATAAATAAATAAAATATTAAAAAAAAAGAATAATCTTTTTTAGATCTCTGAAAGAGATGGTGAGGAAATAGCGATCATGAAGGTTTTCACTGTTGTTTCATGTTCCTCTTTCCACCTGCTCTTAGATAGCTGTTTCCTATCCCACTGGGGCTCCCAAAGACTACTCCCAAGACCTACCTTGAGGTTTTCAGTATCTCTCTGTAGCACAATGCTCAATTTCAGTTGTTATTCATTTATTACTCTTTATTTTTTCAATGAATAATATCTTAGTTCAAGCTACCCAGATGCAGGCCTTGAGGTAGAGTTTGAGTAAAGACAGTTTTTTTTTTTTTTTTTTGAGAAGTGATTCTAGAAAATATCAATACAGTAGGAGGTAAGAATAGCAAGAAAGAAGCCAAACATAGAGTGGAAATTGAAGTTCATCCAGGTGGGGAACTCTGGAATATAGTAAAAGCATCTTAGAATGGTGTCCGTTAAAGCACAGGAAACTGGTATGTTCATCTACTCTCTCCCATTAGTTGTTAGTTGAGTCTTATTTGAGTCAATAAGTCTGACACTTGGCTTATCCTGATTGAAAATAAATTTGCTCCTCTAGCAAGAAAAACAAAATGTAAAATGTCCCTCAGATAGAAAGTTGATATGTTCCTTAGAGGCATTCTTCATTGTAAAATGTAAGTGTGGATGGGGATCTGGGCAGGGGCAACAGTATGGGCTACAATGTTGATTTGATATTTAGTGATTATGTGGGGTATACAAAATCTTCAAATTGCTTAGGTTTTAACATTTATCATTAAATAGAATAATTTTCTTAAATATACCAATTAGTATAAAATTAAAAGTACATACAAATCATTTAAGTTAAAAAATGGAACAATTCTAGATGGGAAACAAAAGTAATAAAAAAAAAAGAAAATGCAGTATAGCTTCTGAATAAAATGTTGCACTTAGGTAGGTCAAGTTTTCTCAATTTGCACAATATTGTCATTTGGGACTGGATAACTTTTGAAGTGGGGGGATATCCAGTGGCCAGTAAGATAATTAATAGCACCTCAAGCATTAATCCATTCCTTATCCTACCCTGAGTTTGACGAAAACAACTTGAAAGAAAAACTTGAGTTTTTCCTCTAAGCCAAGAGTATGTGAAATATTAAGCAACAATATGGAAAGAAATAGATTTTGGGGCAACTTATATTTGCTTAACAAAAATAAGTAAAACTGCCAACTCAAATGCTTCGGGGCAAAAAATGACTGGACATACAAGGAACATGGGTACATGGGGTCATCTTCATTCAGAATGACTTACAGTATAAATGTATACTGAATTTGCTAGATAACAGACTTCTGTATAGCTTGAGCATTTCAGCACTGTCCAGTTGACACATATTATAAATGATTACAGAAGATAACATCATCACTTCTGTGATGCACTAGGTACTTAGGAGTTTGTGGGTTGAAGGACTAATGCTAACCTAAGCTTAGGTCACCTTTTAAAAATATTTTGTATTGAAGAACACCTCCTAAGATAGCAGTCATAATGAAAATTACATTTTGAGCATTTCATTTGTATTTGCTTATATGGAACTTGCCACAGATGTTGAACCCAAAATTATTATAAGAAGGGTGATTTTCTGCTTTGATAAGGTTTGGGACTTCATGGAAAAGAAACTGCTAAAGTTGAAGATTATTCTAACAAGTAAAGAACAACTGTATTTATGTGACTTTAAACAGTTTCTGAAATGCTTGAAAATAACAAAGGTATTATCATAATATAGCAACCAACTGTCAAACTAAGTACACTCAAGAAAAAAGGGGAAATAAAACTTAAAGAGAGATAAAAGATAATATTTATGAGTGTGTGTGGGAGAGTAATACTTTTGTTCTGCTGAAATATAAGACTATTATATATATTTTCTTTTAATATGCTAAAAATGATCAAGTTCTACATTTTTTTTTACTTAGAGAAAACTATTAAATACATGAGACTAAAAAAAAATTAGAACAGGAAATTCTAGAAAATGAAGTATGAAATGAAAATCTTGTACTGTTTGAAAAATCATATTTAACTTATTTCACAATTACAAAAAATCACTGTAGTCTAATTTGAAATTCCAAAGTGATATAAACTCTTTGTAAAGGGTTCACTTCAATTTCTTTCTGTTTTAAATAAAGAGACTGAAGTTTTCAATACTTGCTCCCAGTATCATATGGATAATTAATAGCACATCCATAACCGAAAGTCCCAGCTTCTGAGTCAACATCCCATATCATTCCCTTCTTTTTTTTTCCCCCTTTCCAAAGAACTCATTTTGGTGCTCTAATAAATTTATGTTTGGGAAAATTATTATTGTGAGGTATCTAGAAGGAGTCAAATAACCAGAGATAGATTTTATCTCCCAACTATGAGCCCTTCTAATGGTTTCCATCTCTTTCCTTGCTTGGAGTTTTCAAGCTAGTTGTGACTTAAATCACACCTAACTCAGTCTTCATTTTAGGATAGACACCAAAAATAGTCTACTAAATTTATCTCTGGGGAAAAAATAGAGAAGTAAAAAAGATAACTCAGAACTTCTAAATGCTAAGTTTTGAAGAGAGATTAATTCAGTATCCCTTTCACTAAGTCTTCAATTAAGATAATCATTGTTAATGTAAGAAATGTGGCCATCTCCTTTATTTTTGCTTGTAATTCATACTTGTTAATATCATCTAATATTTTAAATTTAATTTTAATTCCAGTATAATTAACATACAGTATTATATTTGTTTCAGGTATTCAATATAGTGATTGAACAATTCTATATATCAGCCAGTGCTCATCACCAGAAGTTCACTCCTTAATCCCCATTCCCTATATCACCCATCCCTCCACCATCCTCCCATCTGGTAGCCATCAGTTTTCTCTCAATAGTTAAGAGTCTGTTTCTTGATTTGTCTCATTCTTTTTTCCCTTTGCTTGTTTATTTCTTAAATTCCACATACGAATAAATCATATGGCATTTATCTTGTAAATGACTTACTCTCCTTAGCTTTCTAGCTCCATAAATGTCATTGCAAATGGCAAGATTTCTTTCATTTTTATAGCTGAGTAATGTTCATACACACACACACACACACACACCACTCATCTTTATCCATTCATCAATCAGTGGACACTTGGGCTGCTTCCACAATTTGGCTATTGTAAATAATGCAGTTGTAAACATAGGGTTGCATGTATCCCTTTGAATTAATGTTTTTGTATTTTTGGAATAAATACCCAGTAGCGCTGATGCTAGAGCCTAGGGTAGTTCTATTTTTACATTTTTGAGGATGCTCCATACTGTTTTCCAGAGTGGTTACACCAGTTTGCATTCCCACCAAGAGCATGAGTGTTCCTTGTTCTTCATAGCCTCACCAACACCTGCTGTTTCTTGTGTTTTTTATTTTAACCATTCTGATAGATATGAAGTGATACCTCACTGTGGTTTTGCCTTGCATATACTGATGATGAGTGATACTGAGCATTTTTACATATGTCTGTTGGCCATCTCTGTGTCTTCTTTGGAGTAATGTTTCTTCATATCTTCTCATTTTTAAAAGGGATTATTTGTTTCATGGTGTTGAGTAGTGCAAATTATGTATTTTGATACTAACCCTTCATCAGGTAGGTCATTTGCAAATATCTTCTCCCATTCAGTAAGTTACCTTTTAGTTTCGTTGATTGTTTTTCAATATTGCATAATTTAGTCAAAAAATCTTTTCTGCTTTTTTTTATTCTTTCATATTTTCTTTAAAGATATATGTATTGATACAAGAACAGATAGGAAAAAAGTGTCATATAAAATGTATGAAAGATACTGACTAATATAAAATATCTAGTTATTCATAATTGTTTTCATAGTTTAGTCTTCTAAATCTCATAAATCTTTTTTTTTTTTTTTTAAGATTTTATTTGTTTTTGTTAGAGAGAGAGAGAGTGAGCACAGGCAGACAGAGAGGCAGGCAGAGGGAGAAGCAGGCTCCCTGCAGAGCAAGGAGCCCGATGTGGGACTCGATCCCAGGACGCTGGAATCATGACCTGAGCCGAAGGCAGCTGCTTAACCAACTGAGCCACCCAGGCGTCCCTAAATCTCATAAATCTTAACAATTCAAATATCTGATAATAATGTGTCCATCACCAAATGTCTAAACTATTTTATTTTTCTCTAGGTTAAGAAGAATATAAGGGTATTAAGAGAAAATGTGTTGTTATTCATATTTTATACATATGCCCCCTACATATTTATAACATGTTGTAGGTTATAATTTTTCAAAGACCATAGCTTCATACACAATGTGTGCAATATCCCACTGTTATCTAGAGATCTTAGTTTTTAATGAAATATTATAGTTGTCATCTACTTTGAAAACATTTTATTTTAAAATTTGCACACAATAAAAATATTTTTTCATGTACAGTTTTATTAATTTGGACAGATGCTGTATCAAGATAAAAAAATGGTCATGTAACTCCAAAAAATTTGCTTTACTGTAATAAATTTTTCCCTGAGCCCCTTAATCCTTGGCAGCCTGTTAAAAATAAACCATTTGAAGAATAAATTTTTGTGCTTGATACTGATGAGAGACTATTAAAAAGATTTAATGGTGACTTTTACATGTTACTATAAACCTAAGAAAAAGTTCAGGCAAGCATTTTATTATACACCCTGTCATATTTTTTTTAATTGCAATTTGCAATTTGGTTTTATGTAATTTTCTAAACTTAAATTGCTCATTTACATATAAAACCTCAGGATCACAAATGTTACTAAGTGAAGAGAAAATATTTTATTGTGAAATTGATTTTAAATATTAGCAATTACTAACTTAATTTCCAGTTTGGAAAGAGTTCACAGAATAAGGAGAAATAGAGAAATAAGGAAAATAGGACACTGTTTTAGGACATTATTTAATCAAAAGAGATATCTTACTGATTATTCTGTGCTTTTGTTTGCCAGGAAATACATAGAATCTTTATGTACTTGTGAAAGTTAGAAAGTGCTAGGATATCCCAGGGTAATAAAGCATATAAATGATAAATATATTTTATTTAGTTGTGGTATTTTTTTTATGAATGTTGTGGAAAACAGATGGAAATTCAATCTTTTCTGCAATGTATATCACCTAGGGTCAGATATATCAAGGAGTAATTTCTAATCAAGAATCAACATTACATAGCTTCTCTTTTAATGGAACTTAATTCTTTCAGAAAATGAGTTAATAGACTTTCTCATTCATAAAGACAAATTTTCATGGCCTTAAAATTTCAAAATATTAAACAGTAATATACTTACAAACAAGTTATTTTAACTCACACAGAATCTTTTTTCTTGGGAACAGCATGCACGTAAATACATCTTGAATTATGTGTTGTGATGAGTTTATCTAATTTTTTTTTTGGTGTGGTGTCGTTCCCATATGTGCCATACCATCTTCAAGAGCTGACAGAAAAATTGTTTTTACATACTTAAAAAATTAAAATTTCCTGGCAGAATGGCCAGAATTATGTTAAAAATACTTGAAATATTCTTCCCTTCTGCTGTTTTTCTTTCCATATGTATGTCTTAGAAGTCTGTTTATCATTACATGAATCTCTCTGGAAATGTAGAAAAATACAAAATCTAAATGCCCATGTAACTTTAAAAACCATTTGGAGATTTCCTTTTGTCATAGTGTAAGTTGGTTAACTAAAATATTAATACAGAAATATTACAGTTGTTCTTCCCAAGTCCTTATGACTTTTTATGATTGAGTAGGGGCTTGGTTCAAATAACCTAAATTACTAACTGCATGTAAACACGTCAAAGTCTTACTAAAATTTAGCTCTGTGCTTCTGAACGTACATTTCAAATCCTGTGGCCCATGGAGATTATGGGGATACCTTGAAAAAAATCGGAAAATGTCTAGCTGGGAAGTTTAGAAAATTCTCTTGGCATTTAGAAAATTTAGAAGAGTCTTCAGGCATTTATAAAATTCCTTTGATATCATGATGTCTAATGAGAATTAAGGCTATGCATATCCTCTATCCTAGTTCCCTAGTGGACATAATAAACAGGGCTTTCAGAAAGAAAAAAGGCAATATTTCATTCATATTGCAATTACATTTTAATCTTTTACCCATTACCATAAACCCCTTATCATTTAAAATAATTGGGGCAAATATATTTAAGAAAATTAGCCTGCCCCTGTATCATATATCTTACCTTAGAAATGTTTGTTAATTAACTCTACATTTTTGATCCAGACTCCTTTCCAAATATTAACCATCTGGTTGCCCAGAAATTAGAGTCTAGTTTACATTACAAATAAGGTAAATTAAATACACAAAGGCAAAATGGTGACAGATGCACAAGTAACAATGAGGGGGATCTGTTAATGGATTAAAAAGTCAGTTGTTGGGATGCCTGGCTGGCTCAGTCAGTAGTGAATGCAACTCTTGATCTTGGGGTTGTGAGTTAGACCCCCATGTTGGATATAGAGATGACTTAAAATCTTAAAAAAAAAATAATCAGTTGTCGTATATAGTTTGAGCCACATGAAATTGCTTTTATAAATGATTTTTGGCTGAAAAAAATTTTTAGAGATTTATTTATTTTACAGAGACAGAGGGAGAGTGAGAGTGGGGAGAGGGGTAGAGGGAGAGAATCTTCAAGCTGACTTCACACTGAGCATACAGTCCAATGTGGGGCCCGATCCCATGACCCATGAGATCATGACCTGAGCCAAAATCAAGAGTTGGATAGTTCACTGACTGAGCCACCGAGGCATCTTGAAAAGCAACAATTTTATGCATGCATTAGTCTTTCATTATTGCTGTAAACAAATTATCACACATTTGAATGGTTTAAAACAATACAAATGTATTATATTATGGTTTTTGAGGTCAGAAATGTGAAATGGATCTCACTGGCTAAAAGCAAAATGTCAGCAGGGCTGTATTCCTTCTAGAAGTCTGGGGAGGAATCCATTTTCTTGCCTTTTCCAGCTTTCAAAGGCGATCTGCGTTCTTTGACTCAAGACCACTTCCTCCATCTTCAAAGGTAACAGCATAGCATCTTTAAATCTCTTGACTCTCTTCAGACTCATCTTTCCAATTTCAACTACCCTTTTGAGCCACTTGGATACTCTAGGATCCTCTCCCCATCTGAAAGTCAGCTGATGAGTAAGCTTAATTCCATCTGTAGCCTTTATCAGTGAAATAAGTTTATTTGGGGGTCTCAGCTTTTGGTATTTTTCCTCTGAGGTGTTCTGTGGATTTCTGTTATCTTATTCCACTGGGGTAGTAAAGTGGTAGTGTGGATTTTCACTTAAATCTAACCATTGCAATATTTTCCTGAATAAGAGCACGTAGGTGAAGAATAGAGAAATCAAAGTATTGCACCTTAGACTTCAGATTTTTTTTTCTGTCACTCAGATACAATCTGGACTTATATTCTGGCTATAAATGAAAGATAATTATATATCAGCCACTGGTTCAAAGTATATAAAATATTACATAGGAGAGCACCCACCTTTGTAAAGCGTTGTTTCCCCACTGGCACAGTGATTAAATCTTCAACAGATCATTCCATCCTTCTATCAGACCATCTACTTTCAGTGATAATAATACCAATAAAGCCAATTTGAATGAGTCCTTTGCCTTACTTGTATGTTATGAAACAAATTCCTTAATATGAGACGCATATTGCTAAGGCTCAGTTATGAGTCAGGTATGTACATACATAAGTGTATCAACCAATTTTTCTCCTTACTATTATTTTATATAAGGTTTGTATAGAATAGCTAATTTTATAATTTTTCTGTGGCCCCTTTTTCATGTATTATGATTTTCTAGCTCAGAGACTTGAGTCTCCTATCTAAAGTTAACTACTGGGATGCCTGGGTGGCTCAGTTGGTTAAGCGGCTGCCTTGGGCTCAGGTCATGATCCCAGCGTGTTGGGATCGAGTCCCACATTGGGCTCCTTGCTCGGCGGGGAGCCTGCTTCTCCCTCTGCCTCTGTCTGCCTGTGTGCTCTCTCTCTCTAACAAATAAATAAATAAATAAATAATAAAGTTTATTTTATTTTAAATAAAAATAAATAAATATTTATTTAATAAAAAAATAAAGTTAACTTAAAAAAAAAAGTAAAGTTAACTACTAAATGGAAAAATACATTGTAGCCCTTCTCTTCTGGCTCTAAGTGCATTTCTCTGTGTGATACCAGAGTTGATACCAACAGAATGGCTTAAATGCTCATAATAATTGCAATGTATTACCACATTGTGGGCTAATATAATACAATTTTATATTTTCATTTGATATGGATAGTTATAACTGATCTTTAAATATTTTTAGATTTCAAATGAAAATCTAAGATGTGATACAACAGAAAATAATTTATTATTCTATATGAAAAAGGTATTTTGAATTTCCTGTCAGTTTCAAGAAGTTATATTGTCATATATTTTGGGAAATTACACTGACAGAATTTATCCCTCCCAGTTAGCGTGCTTGAGCAAAGATGTGATGCATTAAATAAAAAGAGATCATTCTAATGAGATACAATAACTAAAAATGAATTGTAATACCTGTTTATATAAAATTTCAATGCTGAAATAATTTTTTCTGTAATATGACTAAAAAATTATTAATCTCAGTGAGATGGATCAAAATGCACAAATAGTTTAGCTTCCATTTACCATATAGAATAAATATCCAAAAGTGAAAATTAAACAATGAAAACAAAGTTAAAATTAAAAAAGCATCTATACAAATAAATTGGCACAGAGAATCCTGTTCCTTTTCCTTGCAATTCATGTCAGATTTACACTGGCTAAATGTGGTATCCTGTATTGAATACTGGAACAGAAGAAAAAGAGTGGGAGCACTGGGAAAATCTGAATAGAGTCTGTATGAGACTAATTTTAATTTATTAGCACTGAAAATCTACCATGCTTCTATAAGATGATAACATTAGAGGTACCTAATTACATTTGTAACTCATTTATAAATCCAAAATAATTTCAAGTTAAAAAAATAATCTTCGACCTAATTTATATACGTTTGATGTAAGTGGACAAATAAATTCATTAACTCAAATAATTTTCCATTTATTTTCAGCAAGGCATAAAGAGTTCATACTGTATGTAAGAACAACAGTGCTAAATCTTTCACAATTAAATGTCTTCTATTGAGAATATTTGAGGACACAGTGAAGTAAATTTAGATAAACTGTAAGAAAATAGTTATGCATTTATGATTTATTGAATATGTGCACTATTTATAGTGATAGTGCTGATGCAGATGGTAAAATTATCTGTTTCTCTGGGAAGGTCATCTAAGTACAGATGTTATAGAGAAGGTCCATTATATGCATACATCTAAGATAATTCCCGTGGTTGTAAACTAAATACATTCTTTATCAAAAGACAATTTTTACTTTATTTGAGTCTCCCAACATTGAGAATATTTGATCTGTCAAAACATGTGATGCAAATTTAAACAGAAAAGTGATACCTTGGGCACATTTAGTTTTATAATAAGAACATGGTTAGACGCAGAGAAGTTGCTTTTGGATACCAAGTGACAAATATTAAGGAAATAAAGCTTTTTTAAATGCAATTTAAAAAGTATAGTGAGGAGGGGGCACTTGGGTGGCTCAGCTAGTTGAGGATCTGACTCTTGATTTCAGCTCAAGTCATGATCTCAGGATCCTGTGATGGAGCCCTGCATAGGGCTCCCACGCTCAGTAGGGAGTCCGCTTGAGGATTCTTTCTCTCTCTCTCTCTGTATGCCTTTCCCCCAACTCATATGCTCTCTCTTTCTCTCACACTCTCTTTAAAATAAATCTTTAAAAAAAAAA
>RCUC01127645.1:0-78613 GCA_003697995.1 Taxidea taxus jeffersonii
GGGGGGGGGGGAGAAAAAGATTGATGTTTATGCAGGGAAGTCTATAAGTTTGATTATAGCTGTAGAAAATTAACAAAATGCCTAATTTTATTTTCTTTATTTTCTCTATAAGACCAACAGTATAGATATTCTAATTCAAATGTTTAAGAGTAGAGAAGATCTTGCAATGTAGAGGGCTAAATGTGAGAATAGCAATCCTGAAAAATATTAAAGTATCGAGAAATCATAAAAATATCATGGTGGCATTGAGGACCCATTTGGGGAGACAACCATAAGTTCTAATTGGTACAGTTTTGTGAAATTTATCCATTAGCATCATCAGATAGATTGTAGATAGGGAAAAAAAGAAACACTAGATGAAAATGTCCAAGAAACATTGGCTTATATGGAGTGAAGGTGTGGGTTATTATAGTTAGGACCAAAGTACTCAGAGACTAGGTAACTGAGTTCTCTGTGGAAGCAGGTATCTCCCAGGATAATGGAATGATGAGAGTGGGAAAGAAGAGAGCCCGGCACTAAAATCTCCAGGGAATGAGGAATGTGTGTACAGAAGAGTTGTGTATGACCACAGTGAGGAGGACTAGAGGCTGAAATGGCTTGATATGATTCTCCCCCAAAGAGCAGTAGTTACGAGGAAATAGGGAAATCATGGCCCTGAATCAGCACTGAAAATCCTGGCAGTAGCTGACCTTGAGATGTGTGAATGTGAGAAAAATAGCAGGTTCTTCTTTGGGGTCTGCAGAAGGGTAGGTGTGGGTTATTATACTTGACCTTATTTTAATAATTAGAAATTGGCATTGTGATTCTAATCTATGGTACCTCTGTGATTGAAGGAAGAAGAATGATATGGAATTAGCAAGGTGGCTAAGGTGTCCAGGATCCACATAGTTGTGATTGTTGAACCATTATAAGTGATAGCTTAGCTGCCAGCAGCAGAGTTTGGTCTCTCACATAGTAAAGAATATTTCTGCTCACATAGAGGACAAGTCAGACTAGAAAAGTATGATACTGACTGATAAATGATTCTTTCTCACTACTGGTTCCAGTATAGCAGCATGCTCACTGCCCACTCACCAAGACTCTGTCATGTACCCTCTGACCTCTTAAAGTTGATAACTACTTTCCATCATTGAGTATTTGCGGTGTGCCGCCAGTTTACATGTTTTCACCAACCCTATGAAGCAGGCATTGCTTTTATTAAAATGTTATGATGAAATCAAACTTAGAGAAAGTAGGCAAATTAGTCAAGTTCACAGAACTGACTGGCTCCAAATATCATGCTCTTCTGTGACTGTGAACCAATTTTCCCTTGTATCTGATACCCTGTTTCCACTTGTTACCTGTCCTAGTAACCTTGTCCTGTGCTGGAAACTTAAACCTTATATGATCCATTGTCCATTTTATCCATATTTGAATAATTCTCTTTGATTTTAAATTAATGCTCTATTTTTCCACTCTTTGTAGACTTTCTTTCCAGTTCATTTGCCAGTCTGCCCATTTTTTAATTGTCTAACTACCACTTTGACTACTTTATGTCTCTATAAATGACTTCTGGCTTTCTTCATTTCCTTTTGTTGCCCTAGTTGTAACATCCACTGAGTTCCCCGACCTTGCTCTTGTTCCCTGACCTCTTGCTAAGTACAGTATATGGAACAGAAACATAAGATAACTTCACTGCTCTCTAAGGAAATCAGAAACCCTAACAGAGGGCAAAAAAGTTTCTCTGATCTGGAATCTCATAAGAAGACAACTGGACTTTAAAACAAAATTAGATGCAATGGTAAAATGAGCTAATTGGCATTTAAGTATCTTTAAATCTCTGAATGAAATTCCGTGATTCTCCCATCTAAACTCCCATCTAAACTAATGGTTGTCTTATGCAAGCCTGTAGAGCTTGATAAACAAGTTGCTGCATATGGAATGTGCAGTAAAACTTCTTTGGACGTGAAGTAAATATTGATATGACCCCAGGAAAAGAAATTTTTCTATATCCCAAAGGGAATTTCTCGTTCTTTCTTTTGTTCATTCATCTTTTAAGTTATTTTTTAAATGATAGCTATTGCCAAGAAAGTTGGGAAAGTACAAAAAAGAATCATGAAGACACAACTATAAAGAGGATTTTTTTCCATAGGGAGGAATAGATATAAATGTGAATAATTATGATTTGTGAAAAATACTGTGAAGGCCTTCGAAGTCTCAGCATAAATTCAGCTGCAATGTTTAAGGTTGACATTGGGCATTATAACTACTGTTCTCAATTTTTCATATACTGATGGATACAAGAAACTGCCAGCAATTCTTCTGAGGTGATAGGCTGGTTGGGAAGAGTTAAAAGGAGAATAGAAGAATTATACCAAGTTTTCAGAGGGTGGGAGGCATGTACAATTATTAACAGCTTCCAAAGGATCAGGATATAGTACCCCTGTACACACAGAGGCACAAATTCAAATCTTCTGAACCCTTCTGGACTAAATAAACAAAGGCTACACAGAAATACTTCTTTGTTCATGATTTGGGGAGAGTATCTGATGGCTGAGAGATCATTGTTGGGTTTAATAGATTAACAAGTTTCAAGTTTACTGCTTATTATTACTTTAGTGAATTCCCAAACTATAAAATATATTTAACTTAAAAAACCTATTGTTTTAATAACAAAATACTTTTTTTCCATTTTTTATTGTTGCAAATATTTTTAAATACAGATTGGGTTCTGAGTAGAATAGGGAAATTATTTGAATTTCAGTTTAAAAATGCACAGTGCAGTCATGTCATGTAAATATAAACTGAAGAAAAGGTTAAGAACAGAAAACAGGGGCACCTGGGTGGCTCAGTGGGTTAAAGCCTCTGCCTTTGGCTCAGGTCATGATCCTAGCATCCTGGGATCGAGCCCCGTATCGGGCTCTCTGCTCAGTGGGAAGCCTGCCTCCTCCTCTCTCTCTCTGCCTATTTGTGATCTGTCTGTCAAATAAATAAATAAAAATCTTAAAAACAACAACAACAACAAAAAAAAAAACAGAAAACAACCAGACCCGACTGTGTGAATATTTTGAATTTTATGAATCCAGTGTTGAAATCTTGCTAGTTTCAAGATGCTGGTTGCCATGGATCTACTGAGAGGAAAGGTTTATCTACTACATGTAAGACAGTTGTAGAACTAGCCTTATTATTCCACTTTAACCAAGGTAAAGAATCAGATATTACTGAATGTTTCACTTCAATAAGGGGAGAGCTGTCCAATGGATACTGTTACAGCAGAAGCTGAAGGAGAGTGAAGTAAGTGAAAGATTTAGCCTTGGAGCTCCAATCATGAGGTATTAATGGAAGGGTCCTGTGTTTGGAAGGATGTTTCTCTGTCCTTGACAGTCATATTGCAAACACAAGTACACAGGGTTAAATGGCTAGGGATTTCCGTACTTGCTATGATTGTATGCAAGAGTAAAGAAAATGTCCAGGGGTTCTTGGTATTAATCCACATTTAAGTGACAGCACAAAGCAAAACCGTAATTTCCAATCCAGTTAAAACTAATAAAAACTATCCTGCCTGTTCTGCACTTTTCCATCCTCTTGTATTTTTTCCTCCATTTTCTTTACTTTACTTTCTTTGTCCCTTCCTTAGTCCATTACTATCAGCCATATCTACCAGATCTACAAAGTCCATATAATTTATGACAAGAGACAAGGGCAAAAGAAAAACTGGGTCCTTAAAAATGCATACATATGTAAAGCAAAATAATACGCTAAAAATAAAATTCAGGTGATGAATTGTATAGTGAAAAATGTCAATACTTAGAAAATATAATAATATATATTCATTTACAACAGCATCAGAAATATAATTTGTCTAGAAATAAATATATAAATACTACATATTCAGAGTAAAATCAAACCAATAAGTAAAATAAAACAGATTTAACAGCTTTAAAGTAAAGCTCTGAATATATGGAGGTTACTGAATAAATGCTATTGAATTGGAGATTTAAAAATTGTAAAAACATTAATACCCCATACATTAATTTGTAAATTGGCCAAATCATTGAATCCCCATTGAAGTATTATTTGTGGTATTTATTAATATGTAAAAGAACAAATTTTCCCTTTTTCTTCAAAAATTTCTTGGCTACTCTTATTTGCTCATTATATTAAATGATTTTTAGAATTATTTCATCAAATTACTAAGCAGATGACCAGTTTGCTCAGAAAATTATGCAAAGGATGTAAATGTAGAATTCAAAGAAAAATAAAATAAATAAAAATGATCAGTGAATATTTGTAAGTTCTTTCATATAAAATTCAAATAAAAATACTTAACATATTTTTCCTCTTCAAATTGAAATTTTAAAACATTCCAATACTCTCTTAAGTGACTGCATGATGAAACAGGCAGTCTTCTATACTGTGGTACAAATACAAGGTTATAAATAACAAAATCCTGAGTCTTTAATGTAGTGACCCCGCCTTCCCTGTGCACCTGCAATTCAACTTTCAAGAATTTATCTGAAGGAAATAACTGAATAAAAAACAAAATATATATTTACAAACATAATATTTGGTGTATAATACTTCACAGAGAATAGGTCACCAATCAACATTTTAACTGATTAGTGGGATCCAAAGCAAGTTACTTAACTCCCCAGCTCTCTATTTCCTCACACTTGAAAGGGGATCAAAATACCTATCATTCAAGATTGTTGTGAGAACAACTGTGACAATACATGTCAAACATACTGCTTATTCTTCTTATAGGAAGTAGGGCTTAATAATGGTAGTTATAAAAAATATGCATAAATGCATAATCTGTTTACACATATGTAAAGATTCAACATTTCTGGGCATATGTGTCTGTAAACTGTTTAAACAGGATGCAGTTTTTATTTTCTATTCAAATACAGATTTTAAAATAATAAATTGTTTATTTTTTCTATATAGATAGAACTGCTGGAAAAATATCTGTGTTCCTGTACATATATCTGCTGTATAGGTAGAAGCATCAAAATAAATGATAGTCTAGGGAAAAGTAAAATTCTTAAATATTAATTTGCCCTGCAGCCTTCCCAACTGTACTCCCAACACAGACACAGACTCTCTCACACCCCTCCCAACACGCATACATATAGTCCTGAGGGGATACAATAATATTTATTTAGTCTTACGCTTCACAATTTAATCCTTACTATATCATAAACTTCTCCGAAATCATTAGATGTATCCTAACCTTTACATTAATGCCTAGCACATGAACACATGCATTGCTACTGCTGTGGAGCAAAAAATACAGACTATGACTCAACTGACTGCCTTAAAGACAGGTGTGTTGTTGTTGGCTCCTCTGTTAAATTTCTTTGTGTTCTTGGCAGAGCTGCTTGATAAAGCAGCTGATAAAGCAACCTGAGACTGTTTGATTGTTTATACACAAAATTCATTTTAGTGCCTTATAAACTACACTGATATCAAAGTCACACACAGCAGTGACACAAGTTAATTACACCATTCTCAAGAGTATTAGCACACAGAGTAATGTGGGAGGAAGGCTACGGGAAGAACTCTATTTAAACTCCTGGAGACAGCCTAAAGTAGGTTGCATACTCCTGCTATCACTACCCAAAGAAGGTATCAACATCTCTCTAAACTCCACTATTTTAAAGTCTTTGAGCAATTTGGCTTAATCTAGAAATGATGCAATCCAGGTGCAAGCACTGTATCTCTTCTACCTTTGCTTCAAATACAGAATGTATGTATGATTTTTTTTAAACTTTATTTAAGCTTTATTTAAACATATAATGTAATCTTTCATTTTTACTTTCCCTACCACCTTAACTCCCACCGCCATTGCATCTCCACTTCCTCATATCAGGGAGATCATGTGATAGTTGTCTTTCTCCAGTTGACTTATTTCGCTAAGCATAATACGCTCTATGTATGATCTTTTAAGACAAAAATAGCAAAAGAAGAAGAAAAACTGATTTTGAGTTGACACAAAATGTTCTCAGATTTCTTACTGGCCAACTTGGACAATTTCTTAACAAATTTGTTAGCTTTAGAATTTCTAAAGCTGGACTGTCAGGTCACCTTATCCTGGATGAATAAATCCTTCCTGATTATTCTAATATGTAAGCCATGTGCTGCTCTCAGTGGAGGTGGAATTCCCTTGGGTTTTGTTTCTCTGAGATAGAAAGTCAGACACAGTGGCCAAAAGTTCCTGCACTGGCTCTTCTGGCCTGGGCTACATTGAAAACCAGTAAAACTGGTCATCTGTGTGTGTGTCTTGAAATGGATTCTTAGTTGGTTTTTAGTATTTCTTCTTTCTGCTCTATGAACTTATGTCTATTTCCTTTTAAGCACTGCATTATTAGCTCTAACCAGCAAGGTTGGATGTGTCATGTCTTCATTATTATTTGGTCCATAACATTTTTAAATTTCTAATATGATTTTTTCTGTGACATACGAATTACTTGGCATTTCTAAACATATGGAGTTATTATGGTTTCCTTTCTATTATTCGGTTTTTAGATAAATTCTGTGGTGAGATAATATAGTCTAAGTGATTTCAATTATTTGATATTTTTAAAGATTTCTTTTTTATGGCTTAACACATGATCAGTTTGGTGAAAGTTTCTGTGCAGTTCAAAAATGTAAATGATGGGGCACCTGGGTGGCTCAGTGTGTTAAGCCTCTGCCTTCAGCTCAGGTTGTGATCCCGGGGTCCTGGGATCGAGCCCCACATCGGGCTCTCTGCTCCGCGGGGAGCCTGCTTCCCCCTCTCTCTCTCCCTGCCTCTCTGCCTACTTGTGATCTCTATCTCTGTCAAATGGATAAATAAAATCTTTTAAAAAAATGTAAATGATGTTATTGTTGGGTGCAGTATGCTGTGTAAGTGAATTTGATCGTTTTGTTATTTGTGTTGTTTAAATCTTCTATGCCCCTACCGCTTTTCTTGTGAGCTGTAGATACAGGTCTGTTAATTCATCCCCCATAATTGTGGAATTGTCTGTTGTCCATTTAGATCTCTAATTTTCTGCTTTATATATATTAAAGCTATACTACTTACTGCATGTATATTTAGAATTGTGATATTTTCTGGGTGATTGACCTCTGCATGATTTTAAAATGTCTATTAATAGTAATAGTGCTTCTTGCCTTATTGCCTACATTTTCTGTTATTATGAAGATACCAGTGTTTGTTTTATTAGTATTTTCATGATTCTTCAGTTCCTATCCTTTTATTTTCACCATGTCTGTGTACTTATATTCAAAATGCTTTTCTTGTGAGCAGAAGAGTTATTCTTTATTGCAATCAAACAAAACATTGTATTTTAATTAAACTATTCTATCCATTTACCTTGTAATTACTAATATAGTTGGATTTAAACTACCATATTACTATTAGTTTCCTAATAATAATATGATAGTTCCAGATCTCTTTTATTTCCTTTGTTTCTCCTCTTAAGTTTTCTTTTGGATTTGAACAATATTTTTATTATTCCATTTTCCCTCTCTATTATCTTCTGAATTATACATTCTTTTATTATTCTTTTAGTGCTTACTGATTAAAAATTTATCTTTGACTTATTACCATCTAATACAAGTTATTAATAATTTTGCTGCCCTGTAATGCCAGCATCTTAGAATGTTTTACTTTCAAGAATCTATCTCCATTTTTGCACTATTGTTGTAATGCATTTTAGGCCCATATTTATGTTTCACATTTCATAAGATATTACAGTTATTGTTTTATGAAATCTCCCCAAATATACACCATTTTTCATGCTGTTACTTCCTTTAAGCATGTCATTTATTTATCTGGAATTATTTCACTTCAGCTTAAGAATTTTTTATTTATCTTTTAGTGCATATTGAAGATGTAATCTTTGTTTTTGTTTGCTGAGAACATCTTTATTTTGTGTTTGTTTTTGAAGAATATTTTGATTCAGTGTAGGATTCCAGACAAAATAATTATTTTAACACTTTAAAATATTAACCCGTTACTTTCCAACTTCATTTGTCTCCAATGAGAAGTTATCTGTTAGTCTTATTTTTGTTCTTTTGAAATAATGTCTTTTTGTTGATTGCCACCTAGGAGAATTTCTCCTTCTTTTTGGTAACCAGTAACTTGACTATAGTGTTCACAGTTATATTTTTTTTGAAAGCTTGCTTGTGACTTGTTGAGCTTTTTATATCTATGTGTTGATGGTGATTTTCTGTTTTTAAAAATCTCAACTAACATCTGTAGTATTTCTCTCCTTTCTTCCATTTACACATATATTAGACTTCTTGACAGAATTCCTCGTTATCTGTAATGCTCTTTTGTTGTTGTTATTCTGTGTTTCAGTTTGGATATTTCCTATTGATCTGTCTTTTGCTTTGTCTGAAGTTCTGTTGAAAACTATCTATTGAATTCTTGATTTCAGATAATGTGTTTTCATTTCTGCAGTATTCATTTTATTCTTATTGTGTGGTGAACTTCCCCATGTTACCAGTTTTTCCATCATTTCTCTAATTTCTTGAATATATTAGTCATAATCAGTTTTAAACCATTAATTTCTGATCTCAGTATTAGGACCACCTGAAAGCCCAATTTTATTGTCTTTTTTCCCTTTGGTTACTATCATGTGCTCCCATCTTTCTACATAATTAATGATTTTTCATATAATTATGACTACATAAAAACTGTAAAGGTTCTGATAATAGATAACTTTTTTCATTACAGAGGTGCTGGGAAATAAATTTAATCCAATCAGAAATGGAACTTGTTCAGAATTGCATTGGGTTTTTGGTGATATTCAGTCTATCTCCACTTTGTCTTTATTCTTAGGATGTGACCCTCAAGAGCTTTTAATTGAGGGGCTGGAAAGAATTTTTCTTCTAACCTCTGGGAGATTGTTGGAATTTCAGCTCTGTTTTTCATAGGTTTTCAGCTTACTCTTATTCTTTGCAGATTGTATGTTTGGCTGCCAAAAATGTTGGTTGTTCCTTAGATTCCCAAAACCTCTCTGCTGGGGCCAAACCTGGATTCTCTACTTGTAGCTGCACTCAAAGTAAGCACATATTCTCAGGAAGAACAGCTAATGGTAGAATGTCAGTGTCAGTCTACCACTGTCTCCAGTGCTTTCAAAAATTTCCTCTGGCAGAGAGACCTCAGTATTCAGTAAAATTTCAGTATTTCAGTAAAAACAAAACAAAACAAACAAACAAACAAAACAAACAAAAAACTCAGTAGAATTTCCACCTGGTTCTTTAACCAGTCTTTCTGGCCATCTGTAAATTAAGTTACGCTCTTCTGAGAGAAATTGGCCATGTGTTTGGGGCAGTATAGGTCTCCAGCCATGAATGACTGCTAAAAGCTCTGTTGGTTTATTTGTCCCTTCTTTGTTCCTCTCTGAAGGAAACCCATATCCTCAGTCTTAAGATCACACTCTAAATTATCACATGTTCCCAGAGAAAAAAGACCTGAAAATTCTGACCTCTCAAAGTTTAGTCTCAAATCCTCATTGCATCCACAACTTTCTAATGCCTTTAAAATGGGATTCTTAAAATTTATTTGACTTTCCTAAATGTTCACATTGGGAATGTCAGCCTCCTGCAAATTATCTTGCTTGGAAGTGAAATTATCCACAGATAGTTCATTTTGATTTGAATACCAAATTCTCCAGTTTTCCAAAAGTTTTAGAAGTCTTGAGTGTCTAAAATGCATAGCCTGATACACTGTAGAATATTTGTGAACATTATGCTGAAAGAAACATTTTTTCGTCTCCTCTGCTGCCCACTTACCAGTTTTCTAAGGTACGATTCAAGCCAAACTTCACTGGGACACCTTGCCTGCTTGGCAGGAGATACCTGCTTTCAAAAAATTCCTACTGTTCTCTGCCATTTTGCTCAATAATAGATATATGCAAGGAGCTCCTGTGTTTCAAAATGAAAAATCATGCCTTTGTCTGAAGTAGTTTAGATATAAGAAGAGAACCAAGAAAGAATGAATTTTGACTCTTGCCAGTTTTGTCTCACCCTTATAATTGAAAAGTAGTCTAAAGACTTTAATAGTTGCAGATTACATGGAAGAAAAGCTAATTTTTAAAAGAAGCAGCTTTTGGACTACTTCAGAAAATATATTTTATAGTTCTCCTCAGTGCTTTCCTATTTCTGCAAGCTGAAGACATAGTGAAAAAAAAAAGACAAAAAATGTACACAAAAATCAGTTGCCCCAATACCAATATCAAATTTATCCCATTAAATCTGAGTGTTAAGTTGTTCAGTTGAATATTCTGCCTCTAGTTATACTTAAAATCCCTCAAGCTTCAGAGATGAGTGGAAAAGGCCCACTATACTACTAATGAATTTTATCTTCCCAGTTTAGGTCATTCTAACACTTTGGGCACCAATGGCAATCAGCTAGTGCCCTGAAGCACACAATTTAAATATACTGTTACTGATGTTAATAAAATGATAACTCTTATTTTGACAAAATAGCTTATAGCAGTATTGATAATATTCCAGCAGTGGTATTTGAAAGTCTAGCCACAATACCTTGACATTAAATTCTGTGTATTCAGTGGTGTACATTTATCAATATACCACCACATGATTTATTGATACTACTTACTCCGTGTCCTCCAGCATTGATCTCAAGGCTGTTTTTTAGCTCTGTAATGAAAACCCAAGAGCTTAAAATCCTGATCAAATGTCATCACTACACCAAATCAAAAATACAGCCATGGGGGTTAAGGTAGGGGAAACTCTTTTTAGTTTGCACCATAAAAATCCTGCCCATGTTAAGAAAAGAGGGGTGGGGGCACAGGGGAAGTGGGGAAGCAATTCAGTGATCAGAAGACTTGTTGTCATCCTTCATCAGCACAGATTAGGCTTATCCTTCTGAACCATGTGCTCCAAATATGGGGGAAAATGCTGTTGATTTAATGAATAAGAGTGGGTGTTTATCTAGGCTATGACACTTGGGAATGCACTTATGAGGGAAGAAAAAAAAAACTTAAAGAAAATACTGTTCAAAATTATGTTAATTTAAGAATGGAAACAACCTTGGGTCAGAATGAAAACCTCATTAGGCTGCTCAATTACCCATTGTTAAAAACATAGAAAAGAGTTATCTCTGGGTTAGATAAGTAATATTGCCGTCTCAACACCACAGGCTCTGGGGCATAATAGTGATTTTTTTAAATTAAAAAATGAGGAAAGAATTCCAAGGAGACCACTGAAGTACTTCTGGTCAAATTCTTCTTGGAGGCCATTTTATAAACAAACAAACAAATAAACAAAAAAATGAGTATTTTGTGAGGCCTTCTGGCTATATCATGGGGTTGACAATGATGGTGAGGTGCCATTCTTTTCAAAGATAGTGAAATACCTACTTTCTGTATTTCTTTATTCAAACAAAAATCTCGATCATATGTATTTAAGAACTAAGATTCTAAGATAAGATTCTACATAAGAACTAAGATGTATTTAAGATTGCCAATAAAGTCAGTCTTTTTGTTTATATTACTTTACATATCTATATTTATAATGTACACACTTTAATAATTGTATAAACATCTGAAGTATCAAACATGAAAACAAGTAGGATTCCACAGGCTAAGAAACAAAATTATTGAGGTTGATCCAAGAAAAATCAGACTATAGGTATAAGAAATATTTACAAAATTGATGGGATACTTCGTAACAGTGAAACATAATCTCTGAGTTAAATTAATTTGTAATATGTAATAGTATTTTCATCAAGTTTAGGAAATACCATGAAGTACCCTTGAACTATTTCATTGATTAATGTTCTGTTTAGAATTACAGTCCAGGTAATTTTATAAGTGAGGATTACACCAGAGATGTAGAATCAGTAGGAGATACAAATCAATTAATTTATTACTGATTTATGCCATTTTAGGGGCAGGCCATCAGGAATGGAAGGCTGGAAATCTTAGGTATAGGTTGAAGCTGCTATCTACAGAATCTCTTCTTATGGAAGCTTTGGCTCTGCTTTTAATCCCCTTCAACTAATTGCATCAGTCCCCATTCAGACTATCTAAAATAATCTCCATTCAGACTATCCCCATTCAGACTATCTAAAATAATGTCTATTACTTAAAAGCAACTGATGATGGATTTTAATCCCATCTACAAAAAATTTTACAGCAACACCTAGAATAGTGTTTAAAAGAATAACTGGGGACTGGCCAACTAATATATCAAAAAGAACACTACAGTAATATGCAGAAGTTGCAAATTTAAGTGTTGATTTCCCCAAAACTCAAAGAGCATTGATGATTATATATTTGAAATTCAAACCCTGCTCTCTTAAAAAAATTATAAAAGCATAGTATATTTTATATCTCTGGTCTTTCCTTCTTATCTGGTTTTCATGGGAATCAAGAAACCCACATATTTCTTACTATAAATTCGTCTCAATTTTTATAAAAATAATGGTGTAAGGGAGGTATTTCTGGATAAGGAGTTTCCTTAACTGGATGTCATAGCATATGCCTTCCCACTTTCCCTTTAAAAAAAAAAATTAGAAAGGACAATTTTACAGACACACTAAACATATTTGTCAATGATGAATAACATTTATATGGATATACTGATACATTCATACTTTTTTATAGATTTTTTTTTAATTTATTTATTAGTTAGAGAGAGAGAGAGAGCGAGCACAGGCAGACAAAGAGGCAGGCAGAGGCAGAGGGAGAAGCAGGCTCCCTGCCAAGCAAGGAACCCGATGTGGGACTCGATCCCAGGACGCTGGGATCATGACCTGAGCCGAAGGCAGCCGCTCAACCAACTGAGCCACCCAGGCGTCCCTACATTCATACTTTAATAGAGAATGAGAGAATTTATTTTTATAACCCTTTATAGGTATAATAGAAATCTTGACCCATAGGAAGATAGAATAGATTTCAATTATGGAAGATATATCATGGGCTGTCTACATTGTAGAATGAGTCATATAATTTTCATTCTTTTCTTTTGACCTTGAAATTGGTATTGTTTAAAATTATGCAATATTTGTTCTAACAACATAACAAGAAAGGCAACTAAAAATAAGGATGAAAGATTTTTATTGCTGGTTTTAATTTTACTTAAGTGAAACTGACCTTATTTTCATCTAAAATGTTATACCCTTTAACACATGTGTAAATCAATGTAATCGCTACTACAATGCAGATGCATCAAAAAAAACTCTCGGGGGGCGCCTGGGTGGCTCAGAGGGTCAAAGCCTCTGCCTTTGGCTCAGGTCATGATCCCAGATCCTGGGATCGAGCCCCGCATCGGGCTTTCTGCTCAGCTAGAAGCCTGCTTCCTCTTCTCTCTCTCTGCCTGCCTCTGCCTGCTTGTGATCTCTGTCTGTCAAAAAAATAAAAAATAAAAATCTTAAAAAAAAAAACTCTCGGGTTGCGCATTTGTAGTGAGATCTCCCCCAAGATATACTAGGCAACCATGGATTTGTTCCTTATCTCTTTAGTTTTGTTGTTGTTGTTTTTTTTTCTCCAGAATCTCATATTAATGAATGTTTTGAGACTGTCTTCTTTCATTTGGCATAATGTTTGAATATACATCTGTATTATGGTGTGTATCAACAGTTTCTTCCTTCTCTATTACTAAGAGTATTTAATTATATGGATGTACCACAATTTTTATCCATTCACTCAAGGAAGGTTGTTTGGATTGCTTAAATATTTTGTCAGTTATAAATAGAGATGCTATAAACATTTGTGTGTATATACTAGTGTGAACATATATTTAAACTTATGTGTAATGAATATCTAGAAGAGGAATTGTTGGATCACGTGTTAAAGGTATGCTTAACTTCATAGGAACCTACCAAACTATTTTCCAGAGTGACTATACCACTTTGTATTTTGATTGACAGTGCACATGGGTTTCTGTTGCTTCATATCCTTGTCAACACTTGGCATTTTCAGGTTTTTCTGTTGTTATTGTTATTCTTGTTTACTTGTTTTGGCCATTCTTATAGCTTTGAAGTGAAATCCATTGTAGCTTTGCTCTGCATTTCTTGATGTCTAGTGATGTTGAATGCATTATATGCTTATTTGTTGACTACATATCTTCCTCTCCAAATTTATTATTTTCCCTCTAAAATGTTTTGGCTATTCTATAAACTTTGACATTTTACATAAGTTTAGAATCTGCTTATCTTTACCTATAAAAAATAGTATTAGGATTTTCATAGATCAATTTGAGGAGAGTTAACATCTTTTTTTTTTTTTTAAGATTTATTTATTTATTTATTTGACAGACAGAGATCACAAGTAGGCAGAGAGGCAGGCAGAGAGAGAGAGGAGGAAGCAGGCTCCCCACGGAGCAGAGAGCCCGAAGCGGGGCTCGATCCCAGGACGCTGGGATCATGACCTGAGCCAAAAGCAGAGGCTTTACCCCACTAAGCCACCCAGGGACCCTGAGAGTTAACATCTTAACCAAATTGTTTCCCAATCTATTACATTATTTATGTCTTTTTTGAATTCTTTCATTAACATTTTATAATTTTCAGAATACAGATATTGTTTTTATTTATTTTTAATTTTTTAAGATTTTATTTATTTATCTGATAGAGAGAAAGAGAGAGGTACCACAAGCACAGGGAGCAGAGGCAGAGGGAGAAGCAGGTGTGGGACTCATTCCCAGGATGGTGGGATCATGACCACAGCCAGAGGCAGCAGCTAAACCGGCTGAGCAATTCAGGCGTCCCTACAGATCCTGTTTTTTTTTTTTTTTTTTTTTAAAGATTTTATTTGACAGAGATCACACAAGTAGGCAGAGAGGCAGGCGGGGGTGGGGGGGAGCAGGCTCCCTGCCGAGCAGAGAGCCCGATGTGGGACTCGATCCCAGGACGCTGGGATCATGACCCGAGCCGAAGGCAGCGGCTTAACCCACTGAGCCACCCAGGCGTCCCACAGATCCTGTTTTTAAAAATATGTATCTATATACTTTCTCAGAGTCATTGTACATTGTATTTTTTCTAAAATTTCTGATTTTTAATTGCTCGAAAATAGAAATATGATGGAGTTTTGTATGCTGACCTTGTATCCTATGACTTGCTAAGCTCACTTATTAGTTCTAGAAATGGGGTATGTGTGTGTGGTTGTGTGTGTGTGTAAACATCCCTTTGGGTATTTTACATTGATAATCACTACAAATAGAGACAATTTCATTCTTTCTTTCCAGAGAATTGCTTTTGTTTACTGTTTCCTGCCTTTTTACAGCATCTTGAACATCCAGTCCAATGTTGACTAGGGGTGGGTACAGCATGCATCTTTGTCTTATCCCTGATCTTATGGGAAAAACATTCAGTCTTTCTTCATTAAGCCTGGTGTTTCCTGTGTGTGTGTGTGTGTACGTAGTTTTTCTTTATCCATTGAAAGACATTCATTGCTATTCCAAGTTGGCTGAGAGTTTTAATAATAAGTAGGCTTGAGATTGTCAATTTTTTTATCATTTAATATCATCTGCTTTTTGTTCTCTAGAATCTTTGATGTTTTAACATAAACTGTCCTTACATTTTTAGGATAACTCCACTTGATGTGGTGTTTTATTTTTCCTTTCTACCATCTCACTGAGTTTTCACTTCATGGGATCCCCACATCCCTGCCCTCTGGCTAGAAAATTTTTTCTACTCTTTTGTCTACTTCTGGTATTTTTGACTGCTGGTGAGATAGTGATGAGATGATAGAGAGAGAAAGAAGAAAAAAAGGCAATGCAGATTCTCCCACAATGTTAGTACCACAATCCCTCTGGACAGAGAGAGGTTTTGTGTGCCTGTTCAGCTCTTGATTCCATTGCTGCCCCCCACCGCCATTGGAATGCTTGGGGCTGGAGCAGGGGAGAATGGATGAAATAAAAATATAAGGGACTTTCTTCACTCTCTCTGATCCATCAGGTCTTCCTTTCCTACTAAAACCAGAAGCAGAGGCTTCCCTTGGCACTGTTTTCTGTGCACAAACAGTGAGCAGTTAAAGGGTTCAAGTTTCCTTTGAGTTCAGCCTGAAGTCAGCAGAACACCAGAAAAGTGGGAAGCTCCCCTCCAGTTCAGTGATACCCTGAGTTAGTTTTCTTTTCTTTTTTAAAAAATATTTTATTTATTTATTTGTCAGAGAGAGAGAGAGCGAGAGCAAATACAGGCAGACAGAGGCAGAGGGAGAAGCAGGCTCCTTGCCGAGCAAGGAGCCCGATGTGGGACTCGATCCCAGGACGCAGGGATCATGACCTGAGCCGAAGGCAGCCGCTTAACCAACTGAGCCACCCAGGCATCCCGAGTTTTCTTTTTTTTTTTTAAAAGACTTTATTTATTTATTAGACAGACAGAGATCACAAGTAGGCAGAGAGGCAGGCAGAGAGAGGGGAAGGGAAGCAGTCTCCCTGCCGAGCAGAGAGCCCCACGTGGGGCTCCATCCCAGGACCCTGGGATCATGACCAGAGCCAAAGGCAGAGGCTTTAACCCACTGAGCCACCCAGGCGCCCCTTGGGTTAGTTTTCTTGTCCAACCAACTGCTCCTGTTATTTTTCAGAGTCCTCAGAGAGCTTCTGCATGCACTGTATTCTGAGATTTTCGTTGTATTTAGGAGACAGAGTGGAATGTTCTTACTCCTTGTTACCCAGAACTAGAACTGACACAGGTTTTTTAGGTAAACAGTAAATGAAATACCCTCCGTGCCCCTGAATAGAATATATTTGTTGTTAATATGTTAACTTAAAATCTATTTTGATTTTCCAAAGTTCAGATGGTCCTGCCTCTGTATAGTTGAACTATACAGATTTTTAATTTGCAAACTTCAGTCCCCAAAAATCATAGTATGTAGAAAAAAGTGCATATCATATATTTTTAAGTAAAAACTCAAATAGAGCCATAGCTTAGACTACATACATAACAAAAAATCTGACTACTTTGTAGTGCAGGAGTTTGAAAATAATTGCATTTCTCTGAATTCTCATTAATAGGAACCATTTGTTATTGGGAACAGCTTTATGAACTGTCGTTAGATGTAGCTCATTATGTGCTTGCATTACTTTTATCCACTTTTGCTTAGCATAACTTATTATTAGCAGAGCTGGAGCTTTTGCATTGTCGTCATCTAAGGGATTTACGTGGGGTGCAGAGAGATGGTGGAAAGAAGCAATATGTTTGGAGTGTGAGCAAACACACAGACTTGAGTTTTCCCTGCAAAAAGAGTTGCATCTCATCTGGCACCTTTTAGCTAAAAATATTAGATGCTTGTTTTGACTATTAACTCTGTTGCTGAACTCTCAGTAAAGAAACAAGAAAAGTTAAGTATCTGTAAACTGGAGGATTTCTACGTTCACGGGAACTACAGAATACCGAAGAAATATTTGGCATGCCTCCGGCTAAGTTGTCCAAGATCTACAAAATGCCCATGAGCAGGGCTTCCTGGATTAGGCAGCACGGTGCTAGACAAAGAGAATGGGATAGAAAAACGAGAACACCTGCACTCTAGACTTGTTTTTACCTTAAAGGAATGCATACCTTTCTGTCATGGTAGAATTTTCTAACACTTGAACTTTCATTGTCTCATTTCAGCTGCCCACCCCTGTTGTCCACTATGAAGAATTCATGTTATTTTTCCCACTTACAGGGATGGGAAACAAAGGCTCAAAGCAGTTAAGATCTTCTACTCTTCGTCATTCTAAGATTCTTTCCACTTGAATGTCATTAGACAGCTGTGTTACTACTAGGGGATTCAATTTCTTGATCTATAAAATTTAAGATTTTTTTTTCAGTTTTTTTTCAACATCTTTCAAGTGTGATCTAATAACATTTGCACATTTTAGACACCAACCATAATCAGTTGCTTTATAAATGATTTATTAGAAAATTTTTCAGTTCTTCAATCTACAAAATAGTCTCATATTCTGTCACTAAAATATCAAGCATTTCTTCTGATCACACTCCAGTGCACAAGTACTGACTGGATTATAGCAGCGTATATCTTTGTATAGTTGAATAGCATCTGATTTCTCATTGTGATTACAGAATTATTTAATTTGAGAATTGTGATCTATTTTAAAGGCTATTAAATTTTGTGGATTCCAACCACTCACCCAAATTCTCCCAATCCAATTTGTCTCATTAATATAAACACTCAATAGAAAGCCAAAAGATACAAATGGGGAGTTCATTGAAGAGGAAATATAATTAGACAAGCTAGATAGGTAAATACTCAGCATCACTAATAGCCAAATAAATGGAAATTTAAACAATGAGGCACCATTTTATACACATCAGAGTGGAAAAATTATAAAACATTAATAACATACAGTGATGATAAGAATATATGGAAAAAGGAAACCTCATATACTAGATCACATCAGCTGATATTTGTTAATACTTTATAGAGGGTTTGGCATATAGTCAGCACTTAATATTTCTTGCTAAAAATCAATCAAGGGCCACCTGAATGGCTCATTCATTTAAGCATCTGACTCTTGATTGTGGCCTAGGTCATGATCTCAGTGTTGTGAGATTGAGCCCAGAGTCAGGCTCTGTGCTGATCATGGGGACTCCTTGGGATTCTCTCTCCCTCTCCCTTTGCCCTACCCCATGCTCTGTCTCTTTCTCTCTCTCTCTTAAACAAAAATCAAATTAAATAAATTTGATTAAATTTTATTTTAAATCAAATAAATTAATTAAATAAACTGCTAGTGCAAGTATGAGTTGATTCACATCTTTTCGAAAGTTATCTGGAAATATTTGTAAACATTAAAAATGCACTTAACCTTTGAATAACCTCTGCTAGTTTTTGGCTCAGCGGGGAGCCTGCTTCTCCCTCTCCCTCTGCTTGCCACTCTCCATGCTTGTGCTCTCTCTATCAAATAAATAAAATCTTTTAAAAAAAGATATGATAAAGATTGTAATAGTGCTACTTGCACTATGCATGTCCATGGCAGGTGACTGGTAATATAGATTCACTCACTAGCTGAGAGGGCTGAAATGTAAAGAGAGTTTGTGCATAATTTGCATAAACTAAATTTTGCTTTATAGTATGAGTAGACAAAGCGGTGTACGGATACATGAACCTTTAGAAAAAGAAGATGGCAATTCTGTTTTTCTTGTATCACATGGCCGGAATTGAAGAGGAGCAGAGCATAATTGGATCTGGCTTATGTTTGAGCCAGAGAAAACTAACCATAATTTCTTAGCAACCCCAATACAAGGGAATTCAATGAGGTTTAGGTCTGCAGCACCTTATCTCAAAATGTTACCCTAAAGTCTGGAACATTTGTTAGATGATACCTGATAACAAATCTAGTTTCTTCTATTCAATTGGGAGTCCTTAAATATTTAGGAATGTCTTGTATTTACTGAAGGATTTTTTTATATAAGCATCCCCTACCCCATTTTTAATAGATGTCTGTGTATACAACACATTTTCCCATTTTTAAATGTCATTGACTTTCAAATATTGTCTTTTCACAAAGCAATTTACAGAACTTGTTGTTTTAAAAATACATGCCAGACTTGGACTTGCTACAGATAGCACACCACACTTGCACAGATGTTTCGTCAACCTTACCTGGGATCATTTTCAAAATCCCAGGACAAGACTGGAGTCCCACAGCCAAATGCCTGGAACACAGCCAGTCTCACAGCGCTGAGTCAATATGACACACAAACAGTGAGTCAGAGCTATCTTTGGTTCTTGGGTCTACAAGACATCAAACAAAATGTATTCTGTCTTTTCTTTCTCTCCCTTTCTGTTTCTCTCTCTCTCTTTCAATCTCTCTCAGTCGTTCTCTCTCTTTGATCTATAAAATCATATTTCTTTTAGAGAAATATGGATGCTCTGACATCATGGGTCCAAAGTCTGTTGGAAGGCTCCCTGGGAAGCAACATAAGTTACACTTGGGCCTTTTTCAGGGATGGCCCTACATGTGGAGAGCACTGGCTGTTATTAATGATGCTTCAGATGTGAAAGGCAGCAATGATATAGCTGCTTTTAAAAGAAAAAAATTCTGGTGTGGCAAAGAATTTGCTAGAAAGATACTAAAATGTGACCCTTACTATTTAATACATAAGAGCAGCACCTTTTTTTTGGATGTTTTGTTACTACTTAAGCCATGGCCTGTGTACATTAGCCTGAGGAGAAATTTGATGAGGTATAAATTTTGATCATCTAAAATAAATGACCTATCAGATAGAAATTACATCTTTGACATTGTAGAATTATCACCAGATCTAAATATCTCAATATTAGTGAAATCTGCACACTGTTTTTTAATCACAAATTATATATAGCAACCTAGAGAGCAGGAATATGGAACAAGCTAATCTAATAATTGCTTACTCTGTTTTCATGATCTATTTTTGTAACTCTTGGTACTGAAAGTGGTGGTATAGGTATAGGTAGAGTTTCATAAGAGTATCTGAAAGCTTTCATGACAAAAAAAAAAGTGGGTGATTATCACTGAAAAACTTGAATAAAGCAGGTCAGAGTTTGAGAATCTCAGCATTTTCCCATACCTCCAAATGTCACTATTTTAGCTTCTATGCCAGTAGGAAATGAAGCAGAAAGCAAAAGAGCAGCAAAACTGGCAATGAAAAGTCAAGCAAATATATAAGCCATGAGGTAAATCAATGACTGTTTTGTGATGTTGGGGAGGGCAGAACAAGTTGTCACCAAATGATATGACAAACTTTTGAAATATACCTCAAAGGCAGAATTACAGGCTGATACCATAGGTAGGACTGACCAAGGGGTCTTTGGCTGAACAGAATCTTTTAGCAAGTTTCTAAGTACCTCATGGATCTCAGTCCCTTTTCCTCTTTATTCCTATAGTGTTACTAGTAAGGAGACTACACCAGGCAACAATTTTAATGGTGTCCTATCACAGTATGTTTGCAGATTGGAGCCCACTAAAAATACCTTGTGAGCTAATGATCAACTGTTACTGGTAGTCCATGACTTAATAATGACCCATAGAAAAAAATGTTGGTTATTGTCCCTACTGCCTCTCAGCACCGCTGATTTTCTTTCCCTGTCACCTACCTTCTCCCCACTCCTCCATGCTATGGTAGCTCTAAAAGAAAAACTAAAATTTTGCTACCTATTAGGGGGTCTGGGGATTAAGAAACAAAGACATGAAGCAGTAAGAGAGGGAAAAAGAAGGTATACTTTAGGGGAAATAGAGTTTTATACTTCCAGACTGGGCTGATATACCTGCTCATGGACTTACTGCCAGAAACTATTTCATGAATTAGCTGAATTTTTCACAAAACTTTGTATCAGGTCAGAGGTCAAGGGTCTCTTATTGGTTTCAAAAATTAGCAGAATATCTGTTGAGTGGCTGCTAAATAAGAAGCATTTGATAGACATTTTATTCTCACAGTCACCCTTTGAGCTATGATACTATTAATCACATTTAAGATCTGAGCAAGCAAAGGCTCAGAAAAAGGTTAAGTAATTTACCAAAACCAGGGTGATGTCGAGCCCCAAAGAGTATCTCTGCTGCTTCTTCTGCCATGCCACCCTGCCTTCTGCATTATCAGCACTTCATATTTTAGTGTGATTAATTCAATCTAGATCCATTCATTCATCCAAAGTCTGGCAAACATTTGTTGAACACTGTGTGGGGTACTCTGTTAATTCCTGGGACTTCATAAGATCAGGTGCTCCAGGAAATTGAGTTCGATGTGGAGATGAGTCAGGTGGAGTGGGTGCGTGTTGGTTATTCAGCAGAAGCATGGATAGGTACTGCCTGGGAAAGGCCCCTACGGATTTTGTACGGCAACAACTAGAAAAGAACTAGAGAACAGGAAATGAGGAGGGGCTAATGACTAGTTATATGCATATAACTATATATGCATATATGTAACTATATATATGCATATAACTAGTCATTATATATAATATATATTATTATTAATATTATATATTATATATATACATATATATGTAATATCACTAGATTTGGTAGCTTTTAAATGTGTCATTGTGGCTAGTTTGAATTGTATTTCCCAAAATTCCCTGTGTGTTTCTGGTTAGGGTGGTAACAAAAAAATATTTTCGTGAGAGTTGGAAGGCAAGAGTGAGGCAGCAACCATTTTGTCTTTATTCTCAAGTCAAAGCAGGTGCTTCTCCAGTTCATACATGTTGTCACTTACCCCCTGGCCCACCTTGGGATTTGGTAGTAGCCAAGCCTACAACTATCTCATCTTCCCCTGATCTTCCTTCAGTTTTTCCGACTTCTGGGCCAAGGGTGTGTGTGTAGCTCCATGACAAAAGGTCCCAGCTTCTCCTGCAGGACACTTGATTAAGGTCAGAGGCAGTTCCATTCTGTCCTCCTGAAGTTGGAGTCACCGGTGCTCATAAATGCCAGCTTATCCTCGTGCCCCCCTCACATCCATCTTTCATTCCCATTTCAAGCTCCAGCCTCAGAAACAAAGGAAGTAGTAGTTTACTGAGACTGTTTAACTAGCTTCCACATTGTGCATGGGCAAATTCTTATATTAAAACCTCTGATTATGGATGGGACTGGAGGAGATTATGCTGAGTGAAATAAGTCAAGCAGAGAAAGTCAACTATCATATGGTTTCATTTACTTGTGGAGCATGAGGAATAACACGGAGGACATTAGGAGAAGGAAAGGAATAGTGAATTGAGGCAAATTGGAGGAGGAGACTGTGGACTCTGAGCCATGAGAGACTGTGGACTCTGAGGGTTTTGGGGTGGAGGATGGGTGAGCCCGGTGGTGGGTATTAAGGAGGGTACATATTGCATGGAGCACTGGGTGTGGTGCATAAACAATGAATCTTGAAACACTGCATCAAAACTAATGATGTATTTTATGGTGACTAACATAAGACAATAAAAAAATAAATAAAACCTCTGATTAAAAAAACAAAAGAACAGAAATACCTCTGATTGAACACTAAGTAAGGAGAGGTCCAAATGATCTCCCCTCACACTTCTAGATTATGTGACCTAACTGTGTCTCATGCTCTTCGAACCTCAAATGTTTATGTGCCTCAGGGATCATGCACCTCTTTCCTTCTTGGACTGAATTTTGTATGTTGAAACAAATTAATATGTCGAAACCTAATCCCTAAAGTGACAGTATTTGAAAGTATGCCGTTTGGAAGGTGATTAGGTCGTTATGTATTATGTGTTATAGTTGTACCATTATTTAAATTATACAAGTAAGAGACACACGTAGTCAAGAATGCAGAAAGCTATGAAATACAAAATAAAATCGGGCCTTTCCCCTTGGCCTAATTTCCATTCTGCTATTGCAGTTACTGTTAAAAGTTCATTGTATTAGTCACACTAAGTTTAATACTACAGCTTTAAGTTCTGTGCTACCCCTCTATTGTTCAATTTGTCAACATTAAACAGTAACTATTCACTTCCTTAAATAAAGGATGAAAATTCACTGTATTTAGATCATCTTCCACTCTTCTGCCACAAAGAAAACATTTTTAACTGATGTATTTTTAGTTTTCATATAGTAATTTTAACGTTAAACTCCATTTTTAAGCTTTTATTTTTTTTTCTATCAGCTTTTAATAATAGCTACTTATTCCTTTCTGTGGAAGACAAGGAAATCAACTCACCTATTGACCTTTCCTAGATCTTATTTTTCCCCATCCCGTGTCTCAATTTCTGTCAGCTGTAGCATGATATCTTTGCAACATCAAGATTAATGATATTGACTAGTATGTTCAACTCCATCACTAGTAGTTTGGTATACTCTCCTTTATTTCTAGGGTTTTTTTTTTCCTCTCAAGGCTGAAAGCCAATAAATAACATTTGTTATACCCACACTTAAATGCATCTGTTTACTGTCCAACCAAATAAAATATTTGGATCATAAAAAGAACAAAAAAACCTTTGTAACTAGAACTTCCAAAAGGCAAGGGATAATGGTTTTTCTTTTATTTCATTTTCTATGTCCTTCATTTCTGGGTCACTTTTAAATATCTTTTTCTTGTATCTTATGTAATACTTCCTTGAATCACCAGGGATACATCTGCAACTGAACAGAGTTGGGTATACTACTTCCTGTAGCAGGGGAGACACATACCAATGGAAACCATCCCACATCTCAGTAAGATGCTGTTAGAATTAACTGACTGTAGTATAGGATTTGGGTTTGTGTTAGATGATTTGGGGGACAGTTTAAGTAAGCAGGGTCTGCTTTAGATTGCATACTCTGAGGAGGTTAGAATAATTCTGTGATTGAGTGTCTTAGGAAATCCTTTCTGTAAGGAGAGAAGATTTGGTGGAGATTAAAGCCATAATTGATAAAGAAGGAGCAATTACTCTTATGAGCCAGGATATGTGGTTTGGACATTGTTTGTGTTTGTGTTCAGACATGACTCTGTAGTGGTCTTAACTTGTCTTGTTTCATCATTGTCACAGAGTGGCCGTGTCTGATGTTGATGTGCTGTGAAATTGTTTATGTCCAAGGAGAAACCAAGGCCTAGCAATGATTGCCAGACCAGCTTATAGCAGCACCAAGACTTACCTGAAAATTCCAGGCCACCTGGGTGTCAGAGATTGCTAGCTGTCTGTCTCTCTGTCTGTCTATCTATCTATCTATCTATCTATCTATCATCTATCTATTTTTTGTCCTATCCATACTCTATGTGTATGTATGTATATATATATAGTTTGTATATACATAAAATCTTACATATATATGTACATGTGGATGAATGTAAATATATAATTGTATGCATATATATAGATGTGTATGCTTTTGTGTGTATATATATACACATATATATATACACACATATATACATATGTATGTACACACACACATACACACAAAGATATTAGTGATTCCTAACTGGGGGGATATTCCGCTCCCCACTCTCCCACTTACTAGGGATGCTGCTAAGTATTCTATAATGCACATGGTAAATCTTCACAACATAGAATTATCTGGCCCAAAATGTTAATTGTGCTGAGGTTGTGAGATTGAGAAATCCTGGTATGTAGATATATGTATACATACACATAAATAAACATATGCACAAAATAACACATGAATACATGTATTTTTACATATGTACATGTATATATATGCAGGTGTGCAATATAATAGATGAGAAATTTTCTGAGTTCCTATGCACACTTCAACTTTTCCAAATCTATTTTCTTCTTACACTGGATTGATAATTTGGCTAGTTATAGAACAGTAGGCTTAGGATTTGAAAATATTACTCCACTATGTTCTATTATTCAGTATTGCTGATGAAAAGTCTGAAGTAAATGTGGTTTTTAATTGTTTTTAAAGATTTTTAAATTTTATTTATTTTGACAGACAGAGATCACAAGTAGGCAGAGAGGCAGGCAGAGAAGGGAGAAGCAGGCTCCCTGCTGAGCAGAGAGCCCAATGCGGGGCTCCCCAGGATCATGACCTGAGTCGAAGGCAGAGACTCCAACCCACTGAGCCACCCAGGCACCCCTGTGGTTTTTAATTTTTGATAGATTTTTTTACTCTCTCCCTTTCTTGAGCTTTTAAAGATCTATTTATCTAGGTGTGGGTTCTTTTGTAATTTTTCCATTAATTCTGTGAGTCTTTTTAACTTAAGTATTTATACTATTCTTTGGAAGTTTTTTTTCTTAGTTCTTAAATGTTTTCTCTCCTCCATTTACCATTTTCCTTACTTTGTTTTTCCATGCTTCTTGGGTCTATTCTCCACATATTGTCTCTTTCCTTTTATTGTATAGCCTAGGAAACATCTTTAATTTGGACCACTTATTTGGTCTGTTTATATTATTCATTTTTATTTTTTTTAAAGATTTTATTTATTTACTTGACAGACAGAGATCACAAGTAGGCAGAGAGAGAGGGGGAGGCAGGCCACCCGCTAAGCAGAGGGCCTGATGCAGGGCTCCATTCCAGGACAGTGGGATCATGACCTGAGCCGAAGGTAGAGGCCTTAACCCACTGAGCCACCCAGGTACCCCTGGTCTGTTTATTTTATTAATCAGAAAACTTACTTTTTTTGGTTTCAGAAATCATAGTATAATTTTCAAAATTTTTAAGTTTTTAAAAATTTTCTTTTCCCTATCATGTCATCCTGGTTTTCTTTTAAAAATACAGTACCATTTGAAAATCTCTGAAGTTATTAATTATATATTTTAATTATTTTTTTCTCTAATGACTTGTTTTTAGGCAGTTTTATTTTTGCTGTCACCCATAGTGTTGATTGTCCTCAACTCTCTGCTCCATCTTGATTGCGCTTTTATAATTAATTGAATGACTAGATTAATTAACATAAACAAGGAGCCTGGAGACCCACACAATTGCCAGGAGGATGACTTGACTCTAGAGGCGGATCAGGAGAAGTTATTTCCCTCAAGGGTAGACTGGATTTTCTGGTTTCTCCCATTTTATCCATTGTGGCAGCCAGGACTTGTGCAAAGCTCCAGTGTCTCTCTCATAGAACCCTTTTTTTTTTTTCAAAAGATTTTATTTATTATTTGTCAGATAGAGAGCACAGGAGTGAGCACAGGCAGACAGAGTGGCAGGCAGAGGCAGAGGGAGAAGCAGGCTCACTGCTGAGCAAGGAGCCGGATGTGGGACTCGATCCCAGGATGCTGGGATCATGACCTGAGCCGAAGGCAGCCGTTTAACCAACTGAGCCACCCAGGCGTCCCTCTCTCATAGAACCTTAAACCATCCCCAGAGAGATTACATACAGACTTTCTTTAATTTATGTTAGGGTTTTACCAAGAGGGCGAAATTCCTTTATGTCAGCCACTCTGTTTTCCTGTGCAAGAAAGGAAGGGGTTACTCTCTCAGCTATTTTATAATCAATTACTTAATGACTTATTCTGATGGCTCCAAGACCCACTTTTGGGAAAACTACTGGCGGGTAGTCTGGGTTTCTGTCTCCAGGGACCTTCTGCATGTTGGTGCATGGTAAACATTGCACAAGTCTATATGAATGGAGACCCTTGGAGTTGTGCAGTGTACAACTTGAGAACTACAGCTCTGCTATTTCATTACTCTGCTTTTTCTGCCACTCTCAGTCTAGCTTGTGAAATATCTCTAAATTCTTCATGGATTCCCAGTGATACCATTTTTCTCTCTTACAAATATTATGCAAGTATTTAATATGACTTTGGAAGGAAGGAAATAAACAAGTATTCTTAGCCCAATGACTTGAATTAGAAACCATGCATTATATAGAAACCATGCATTATATTTTTTTTTCTGGATATTATCTCCAATTAGATTAATCCCCTAATATTATCACTCTAGAGAAGAGGAGATATAAGCAAGTTTCTCGTAATATTTATATATAAAATTTTCAATTTTATTTATGAAAAACTATGACTTACTTCTTCAGAATAACACAGAAGTCATTGAGAAAGTCCTTGGGAACTATCTTTACTAGCCTCAGTTACTTGAAACATAGAAACACATTAAATAAAGGTTACATATATAAGTTAGTCATGAGGATAGAAGCTACTTTCTTTTAAATTACTTTTTAAAATAATGATAATATTTATGTCTAGAAATTATCCTACTGAAAATTTCAGGTAAAATATAAGTAAATTCTATTTAAGGGGGAAAACATTAGATAGTCTTGAAACTTCTAGTTCAGGAAGGAGGAGAATTGAAATAGAAGGAAAGGAATAAAAGACTGATTCTTGACTATCTCCTTCTTTCCTATTCTAACCAAGGAAAACAATCAGTTGTGTCTTTGGCTTAATATTTGTCAACCAAAGGAGGGCAAGCAATGTGTTACAGGTTGGGTTGCCTGAGAACCAAACTCTAAGATGGAGATCTACATACAGGATATTTATTAGGGAGTGCTATTAGATTCGACACCATGGAAGGGAGGGAAAAGAAGCTGGAGAACTAGTTGGAACAGTGTGTATCCTAACCAAGACCTCAGCCCATCCCATAGGGAGCTCTGGAACTCTTCTGGTGTTTCAGAGATTCTCCAATTAGGATAAAATAGCTGAGCCTTGATATACCCAGAATGATCAGCCATTAGATACAGGCTAATACCTGTAGAGGTGTGACTTGGCTAAGGGAGCTTTCTTTTACTGAAGAGAGCCCTCAAAAAGGCTAATAGTTGATGGCCATCTTTTGATACCACACCCAAGAGGCAGGGAAATAATTCCTTTATCCCTGGAAGGCAGTCCAGGCAGTATATCATGCACTAACCAAAATGCACCATTTCTACCACTTGGATTCACTTCTTACAGGTTCTGGGAGTATCTTCCTTCTCTTTCTGAAAGGGGAGATTTAAAGAAGAAAGTTAATGGCACAAACTAGCTCCACCTGTTAGCCCAGGTTCCAATAGTACAACAGATGTTTCTCAAAAGCCAAAAGTACTGACTCCAGATGAAGAGGCCTTGCTCCAGAATCCTAGAGGTCTGTATGATATTCTCCCACTAGGGTTTGTCATAAAGTCCATACAGTATCCTTTCCACCACTAATATTTCTAGTACCACAGGGTCTTCTGAGCCATATGACCACAGCTCAGAGTTGCTTGCACTGTAGCAAGGATTTAATACAGAGCGCTTTCCTGCTCTGGGGCCCACTCATAGCCACCAGTCTTTCAGAAACTAGCTATATGTCCAGGCATGAAATATGCTGCCTCCGGACCTACCAGCCCTATGTTTCATTCTTCACTTGTGGGTCGTACAAAATGCAATATAGTATGTCCTTTACTTTGGAGAGAATGTCCTAGCATGCTGCAACCTTAAAATGTTTATCAACCCGATGGGCCCCGAACCTATTTCACAGGATGTATTTCACACTCTCCAAGGTTTTCATCATACTAACCACTTCTTGCTCATTCAGTCCAATTAGAATAATGTCATTTATATAATAGAATGATGTTTTGTGAAATTATCAGACAGCCTGGATTTATTCAAACTATGTTATGTCAAGAAGACAGAATACCTACCATATCTTAGAGCAAAACTATAAATATATACTGTTGTCTGTTCTTTTCTACTAACAAAGATACAAAAGAAAACATTCACCAGATCAAATCAGTGGCCACTTAACAAGTTCCTGAGGTCATGCTAACCTGTTCTAGCAAATATACGACATCTGGCACAACAGCAATAACTGGTGCTATTGTTTTCTTGAGTTTACAATAATCTACCTTATCCTCCAATATTTTTTGTTTTTTCTTCTTGCATTTTGGGTTTTCTTTTCTTCTTTTTCTTTTTTTTTTTTGTAGAGATAAGATATGTATTAAAAAAAACTGTGGTGATGACTATCTCTCCTGTGTCTTTTAGGTATTTAGGGGTAATAATAATTTCTGCCATTCCCCTGCAATGCGGTATTATTGTTTATTTATCCTAGCAAGGAGTTTAGATGGAGCAGTTTTAGAGATTTCTACTTTTTTAAAAAAGATTTTATTTATTTATTTGAAAGACAGAGAGAGCATGAACAGGGGAAGCAGCTGGGAGAGAGAGAAGCAGGCTCCTTACTGAGCAGGGTGCCGGATGCGGGGCCTGATCCCAGGACTCTGGGATCATGACCTAAGCCAAAGGCAGACACTTAACCGACAGCCACCTAGGTGTCCCTCTAGTTGGTCTTAATAGCTCTTGTACCACAGGCCAAAAACCTAGTGTATGGGGTGGTACCAAGTAGCAAATATAATCATTATATACTCAGGGACTCACTATAACAAGAGGTCATAACATACTTCAGGTCTTAAAGTATCGCATCTCATGTCAAACCTGTGTCCAACAGTTCTTAAAATGTGTAGATATTTCTCTTTGTTTAGGGTGCAATTACCTTAGTAAGTACCTGAAGGTCCCTTTTGGACAGGACTTGGAGATTACAGCCATCTACAATAGCTGTGGCTTTGCAGGACTATTTCTTCTGGTGACTTAGTCTGTTTTTCAAAAGTCAATGCATTTAGGTCCAAAACCTGGCTCTAAAATGGAAGCTGGTTAAAACATTGTGAATATTTATCCTTACCCACAACTTCCTGATTTTTTATCACTGATTTTATAGTTTGAGAAATATACTTTTGGCTACCTCTCTGTTATTCCCCTTGGGATCTTGTATTCTATTAACCATCTCCATAACTCTCTTCAAGTTATGTTCCTTGACTCACTGACTTAACTCCAACCTTAATGTTCATTATTATGACAAATGCCTCCATGTGCATGCTTCTAGTTAAGTTCTGCCACTTTGTCTCTATTGTGTTGGGTCCTATCATCCCCATTGCTATTGGTGATCTCAGGTCTCTAATGGTATTTGCCACTCACCTGGGTTAGAGAGAAGAGCAATAGATAAACTTCTTGGTGATGTTATGACTAGTCTCACCAGCATATGCATTATTGTTTTGGTAAATGGTATATCCCACCGGCCTTCCCATGGAAAAGAAGAGTCAAATGGGATTTCTGACCTTTTATAATACATCCCCTCTAACAGATCCATAGCTCTGAGACTTTTATCTCTTTTTTTTTAAAGATCTTATTTATTTATTAGACAGACAGAGATCACAAGTAGGCAGAGAGGCAGGCAGAGAGAGAGAGAGGGAGGAGGAAGCAGGCTCCCCGCTGAGCAGAGAGCCCGATGTGGGGCTCGATCCCAGGACCCCGAGATCATGGCCCGAGCCGAAGGCAGAGGCATTAACCCACTGAGCCACCCAAGCGCCCCTGAGACTTTTATCTCTTATTCCAGTATCTGCCCTGGCAATTCTGACATCACCACCTCACTTAGAATGGGCCACCTAAGGGACATGTTAGTAAATGCCACCCTAGCTGTATGTTCACATCATTTCCCAGGGTTCTCCTCCGGGATGATACATTCACCTATATACTTGAAGAGCCCTGCCCAGATTTATTTTCTATCCTCACCCTTGGCTCAACACCTTTAGTATCCTGTCCCAAGCACAAACTCCCATCTCATGCTGGTACCTGTTGGTCAGGTTCTAGTGATTTTTATTTTTATTTTTTATTTTTTTAAAGATTTTATTTATTTATTTGACAAATATAGATCCCAAGAAGGCAGACAGGAAGGCAGAGAGAGGGAGAGGAGGAAGCACGCTCCCTGCTGAGCAGAGAGCCCGATGTGGGGCTCGATCCCAGGACCCTGGAATCATGACTCCAGCCGAAGGCAGAGGCTTTAACCCACTGAACCACCCAGGTGCCCCTCTAGTGATCTTTAAAGTTTTAATTTCTTTTTATTGCTTAGTAGGTCTAGTGGCAAACTGCCTGGGTTGTTATAAAATTTTGGATAATTCATTGTCCAGGTAGGCAGAAGGTAAAGGGAAGGTACATCCTGAAGACATATGTTGTCTTTGAGAATAGAGGCCTCTGCATTTTGTTCAAAGAGGGATTGTTAATTCTAATAAGGTTCAGTTACTTGGGTCATCTCTGCAAGTTAAAAGGCTTCAGGGGAATCTGCAGATTCAAGATTTTTAGATTATTACCCCCAAACTCACATTCCAAGTATCAGTGCTTTCTTCTTTCACAGTAAAGACTCTGACCTGGGCATGGCACATCTGCCATGGCTGGGAATTGAATCTTATTTTGGAGCTTGGTTTCTTACAGTTCAGTCCTGGGCATGGCCCTTGGCTTTTTCCTGCCCTCCTGGGTTAGGAGACTAAGGCCTTTTGACACCAAAAAAGCTATTTTTCTTTCACACTTAGATTTTAGTTGTGTATTAATCACTTTTCGCTTTAAAAAAACTCACTTTTAGCTTGTTGGGGTTTTTTTGTTTGTTTGTTTGTTTCTCTGCTCTAATTTGTTTTGCTTTTCCCCAGAGGGTTTATAGAGCTTAGCAAAAGCAACCCAATTCCAGTGTTCCTGATGTTATGGTTTCCTCCAAAACGCTCACTTGTTTCTTCCACAATTCTCTAATGTACCATATAAGCCAATGAAGTCTTTTACATTATTTGTGGCCAAATAACGTAAATAGTTTCTATTTCTGCCATTTTCAAAATATTACTAGAAGAAAATAACTTAAACAAGAAAGATTCATCTGTTACTCATTCATTTCTTTAAAAATGTCACTTGTTGAGAAAAAAACTTAGGCACTTGTTTAGTTTCAGATGTGAAGAATATAAGTCCTGCTTTCGTGAAGATTACATTTTATAGAAAGGGACATAAATCCATAGGCAACAAATACACAAGATAATTTCAGATAATTTAGTAATAAGCATATGTTATATGCATAATTTAGTATACTTTATTGAGCAACAGCTCTATTCATATACTGAGTACCATATCCTCTCTTTAATTAAACAAGGAAGCTGTTAGTCTGATGTGTCTCTAATGCCATAACAACATATATAAGCACACTGAAATCTAACATGCCTCAAAGTTACTAAATCAAAATGCTAGGGACCTCTGGGGCATTGGGTGGCTCAGTAGGTTAAGTGTCTGCCTTTGGCTCAGGTCATGATTTCAGGGTCCTAGGATCAATCGAGCCCCATGTTGGGCTCCCTGCTCAGCAGGGAGTTTGCTTCTTCCTCTCCCTCTGTTTCTTTGCCACTGCTTGCTCTTTCTCTCAAATAAATAAATTATTTTAAAAAATTCTAGGGACAACCAATTATAAACAGCCAGCTAGGTTTTAAGCTATAGCCAATCAAATAATTTCCTTTATTTGTTCCTATGCTTTCTCCCTATAGACATTCTCTGACTCTTGATCATTTATTTTACAACTTTTTCTAACTTTATGATGGTGTGAAAATTATACACATTTAGTAGAAACTATACTTTGAATTTTGAATTTTGATATTTTTCCCAGGCTAATGATATGGGATACAATCTTCTCTCATGATGCTTGGAAACAGCTGTGAGCTGCAGCTCCCAGTCAGCCACACCATCATGAGGATGAACAACTGATACAGTCACAACCATTCTGTACCCATTCCGTATTTCATGTTTCACTTTCAGTATGGTATTCAATTCAATATTACCTGTAATATTCAACACCTTATTATAAAATGGGCTTTGTCTTAGATTATTTTGGCCAACTGCAGGCTAATGTGTTGTGAGCACATTTATGGTGGCCTGGGCTAAGGTTTGATGTTTAGTAGGTCAAGTGTATCAGATGCATTTTTGACTTATAATACTTTCAGCTTACCATGGTTTTATCAGGTCATAACCCATTGTAAGTTGTGCAGATCCATGTAAGTCTTTGACCTGACTTTTGTCCGCAAGTGTTCCTATTTCCAGATTGATGCTGCCCAATTTGAATAGATTTTTGCTCAAATACACTCTCGTACTGTGCCTCAATTTATCTCTCCAACACCTCAGTGAATTTACAGTCTTACTGGGGCAATCAAAGAGGCAAATAGAAAAAGTGCAAACTATAAATGAGTGTGATGAAGATTCAAATAAATCATCCAGATAACTATCATGTGGTATTTTTAAATGTGTAGTCACAGGTACACCAGAGTCTGAATCAACTGTAGTTTTGATTAAAAATGAAGATTCTAGGAACCTACCTTGGATTTATAGAATCGGAATTGCTAAGTTGGAACCTGGGGATGTGCATTTTATAAGCATTGAAAGTAATACTGATGTACCATTGTGTTTGAGAGGAACTTGTGAAAAAGGCACCTGAAAAGGAGTTACAATAATTGCTTGCAGGATAAGAAAAAAGATCCAAGGAGATAAGAATCTTGAGAAGGACCCTGAAAATGAGTGAAATTTAGGACAATGAAGAGGGGATATATTTCAGATAGGGAAAGATAAATCTTAGAGGTGAATAAATCTTAGGGATGAATAAATGAACAAAAGATATTTAAGAGATATTGAAGAGATGAGGTAGATACAATGACAGACAAATTGGAGAACAGTAGGAAATGAAGATGGAAAAAGTTTGCATTAGGTTGTGGAGGACTTTGGATGCCAGACTTAGGAATTTACACTTTAATCTGAAAGCAATTGCACTATTTATTTATGCCAAAGGAGAGTATTGACACATACCAAGTTTTTAGAACGTTAACTTGGTTGTGGTGTATAGGTAGTATGAAATGAAGAGACACTGTAAACAGGAGCTCAGTTAAGACACCATGAAGATAATCAAGGTATGATTTTAACAGCATAGGTTAGGAAGTGAAAGTGAAAGAAGTACACAGATGTAAGAGAGACTACACTAAGAATACTTCATTCGCTTTTATTTTTTATGAAAGCTGACATTTATTATCCTGAAAGATATGGGTAAGTTTAAATAAGATAAATACCTCAATTGGTAAATGGTAATGCATGTCATATGCCGGTCTAGTCACTGACATGACACTGACACTCAGTGAATGCCAGCTCTAGTACTGATCATTTACATGTGGCACAAATTTGTGCTGTTGTGACATATGGATAATTGACCAGAATCAGGAGCTCTGGATTCAGTGTCTGCACTACTGGGAATTTACTCCAAAGTTACAGATGTAGTGAAAAGGAGGACCATATGTACCCCAATGTTCATAGCAGCAATGTCCACAATAGCCAAACTGTGGAAAGAGCCAAGATGCCCTTCAACAGATGAATGAATAAAGAAGATATGGCCCATATATACAATGGGATATCACTCAGCCATCAGAAAGGATGAATACACAACTTTTGTATCAACATGGATGGGACTGGAAGAGATTATGCTGAGTGAAATAAGTCAAGCAGAGAAAGTCAATTACCATGTGATAATTGTGGAACATAAGGAATAACATGGAGGACATTAGGAGAAGGAAAGGAAAAGTGTATTGGGGCAAATCAGAGGGGGAGACGAACAGTGAGAGACTGTGGACTCTGAGAAACAATCTGAGGGCTTTGAGGGAGGAGGGAAGATGGGTGAGCCTGGTGGTGGGTGTTAAGGTGGGCACGTATTGCATGGAACACTGAGTGTTGTACATAAACAATGAATCTTGGAACACTGAAAAATTAAAAAAAAATAAAGAAAATACTGGCAATGTCTTGCTTTACTGTAGGCTTTTGTTGTTTCATCTAGGGTATATGGAGGATTATACAAGGTGGCTCTAAGGTCCATTGATGTTCTGAAATTCTAGGATTTAAGAAATCACAACTTAATAGATATTCTAATAGATATCTTATACAAGAATATCTTTATATATTATAAATATAATTGCAATTTTTTTAGTCTCTTCTGATTTAGATTAGACTTTCCCTATTGAAAATCTTATACTGCAAAAATAAATGCAAGTATTTTTAAATTGGGGGAAAATTACTTTCTTCATCTTGGTGTTAAAATAAAGACAACTTGCCTTCTGTGTTATAATCTCTCCACCACCACGACTACCAATGACAGAAACAAAATGTGAAAGGGTAGAATACATGTCTTGTAATTTAGCTTTACACAAGTTTTCCTAGTCAAGCACATTTTTCTTTAGTAAGTTTGTAGACAATCTAATGAAAAAGCAACTTTAAAATAAATTGGTTTTATTTAGTAGTACCCATGATAACTATGAAAAGGTTTGGTGTCAACAGTGAGTTATTTTAAAATAGACTTGTTTTTTACTAAAGGATAATTTGCGTGGTGCATCATTAATAGGTTAAAATTGTGAGTCAGGAAGCCTGCGTGGCTAGGCGTTAAGTGTCTGCCTTCAGCTCAGATCATGATCCCAGGGTCCTGTGATGGAAACTCGCATCCGGCTCCCTGCTCAGCAGGAAGCCTACTTCTCCCTCTCCTTCTCACATGCTTGTGTTCCCTCTCTTGCCGTCTCTCTCTCTCTCTCTATCAAGTAAGTAAATAAAATATTTAAAAAGTAAATAATGAAATTGTGATTCAATTTTTCAAAAGTTTATTATTTTTATGGAACTATTCACCATGGGAATAATTTAAATAGCAAATTTCTCAAATGTATGAAGAAGAATTTCGGTTACCAAGGTGTTTATTTGTTTTTGGGTTCACATTTACTTAGTTTATATGTGCCTGCATATTGAGTCTTTTGTGTTGAATCTTGGATATTTCAGTTAGCTGCCTGGTTTATCAAAGAGGTTGATTAACCCTGATCTCATGCAGCAGTGTATGATATCAGCCCTAACTTGAATAAAAAGTGCGCATAAAGCTCTTTTTATTTACATGTTATTTTCATAACATAATGGCTTTTATCTTATTTCAAATCAGTTTTAAGATTCTTAGAATTAAATATTCTTTCTATTTCAAAATTTCTTTTGCACCTTTAAATGTCTAAATAAATATTAACTTTAAGATACAATTGATAGGAAATATGAAAAGTATATGGGATATGTAATTTTGTTATAAGAGCTTTCAAAATTACTCTAACAGGATTAATTGGTAGAGAGGGAGATGAAGGAAGTGCCAGTTTTGTTATGTAGTCATATGTGGGCATAGACTGGGAGGCACAATTACAAAGAACTGCAAACAGACACAGAACCATTCCAGAGGGATGCAGAAAAGGAATGCAGGAATAGGAGGCAGGATTTAGGCAAGGAGTTTTTCAGTTATCTTTGCTGTATCTTAAAGCTATCATAAGGACCCTGTGACTGGGAAACTTTTTCAGACCTTGAAATTTGTAGATTTCCCACCCTTCTCTCCTGGCCCATTACTTCCCATCAACATTCTTCTTAAAAAAGAAAGGGAAAACTGGTCCAAGAGGGATTTTAGTAACAAGCCAAGCAGGTTTTGAATTTAGAAGGCGTGTGTCAGAACTAAATATTCCTACTAACCCCATAACTATTAAAAGCAATGCCTAAAATAATAATGCAAGGTGTCAGAAGATTTATAGAATGAATTCAAATTTTTGGATCATCCTTGCTTATTTTTCAAGCAGAGTTCATTCATTCCCAAATGAATATTTGACAGGAAAGAGGAAGAGGAGCAGAAAGCTGTCTTTATTCTGTATTTTTCTTTATCAATTCAAGCTAAGAGCCCATAGAAAAGTGCCAGTAAAGAGCAAAAAATCTTGGTCAAACATAAATGCACAATAATAAATACCTGAACATGTTTGAATAATGGCATTCTGGATAGATGCTAGAGAAAAGTTGTTGGATTACCAGCCTGCTTTTGGGGAAGCTTCAGTTTGTCTCAATTTGAGATCCTGAATTTATAAATACTGTGCTGCAAATTGAAAATCTTATTTTACTGCATTGGCTCAATTAGAGAAATAACATTGATAAGCAAGATTAATAGAAACCAAGTATTCATAGGAACTTATTAACATAACTGGTTAATTCTCTTTCCTTTCTTTCTAGGGTGGTCAGTGTATACTAAATTGTACATTTCTTGAATAGATTTTGTTTGATATTTTTGAATGTTTAATTCAGAAGTTCTTTCAGTTTAGGGAACAATTGTTGCATAAATATGCACAACATCTATTTAACAAGGACCCTTGAAGCAGGATCAGCACATTATCTCCAAACCTATAAAGTGTAACTAGGGTTCCATGTTGTGATGACTGAGCAGGCATAACAAAATGTATTTCATGTGTGGATACAAAATCTATTTAAGTCCTTTGTTTCTGATGCATCAACCAGTTTCTGTTGTATATAAGCTCCATAGTAAAAAAAATTGCCATTCTCAGCTAGTTTGCAGGCTGACTGATACTTGGTTTGCCCCTGCCTCCACTGACCCACACCGACCTTCCAAAATCTGTAAGACAGAGAATGGGTGCATCTGTTCAATACATGATCACCACTAGGAAAACAAGCCAAAACATATAACCAGAAGATGGTAGCATGGCAGTGATGGCTTTTTGTAGGCAGTGCCACATACTAATCTATTACTACTCTGATTTCTATGAGACTTTTTGAATTCCACAGCCAAATATTAGACTAATTTGAATGAGTCTGAGAATATTTTTAAAAAAGGAAAAAAGGGGGGGCAGGAAGTCAATGGATATAAATTTATAACTCACCAAATCTAGTTTTTAGGAAAAATTTACATTATTAATCTTAAGTTTATGGTTTTGGTGTTGCTTTGGTGAAACGCTTCTGGATATAAGGATCATGTTTTATATTTAATTCATTGTTTACATTAGTTTCACAGTTGTCCTACTAGCAGAAGGAAGGCACAAATCAGAGCTTAAGATATGACATTGAAGGAGTCAGATTTCTCTGTAGGATTTTCCTTCATCCTATCAGCATCCTTCCTAGTTTTCTGGACATACTCCCCAGATGCTAGTTGCTGAATCCCTCAATACAAATATGAGTTACCCAATCTAAATTTAACCCCTCATTATATCCTTTTTTCTTTCTCTCACCCAAGCCCTTCCTAATCATCCTATGTCTTTTAACTTAGATTCCCACAGGATATAATTTCCAGGAGATCACGGACCTAATATGTTTTGTTTATAGTTTTATCTTCGGTGTAATATCTATAAGATCAAAAGGTTCTTTTGGATAAATTATCCAATCACTGCACTGATTTAAGCTTGTCATTAGAATAAATACTTCTGATCAACGTATTTCTAGCACCATCTCAGATCTCAACATGTTAAAAAATATTTGTAACACTTGTTAGAGAAAGTAAGGAGGACTTTATTAAAGAGGAGACTATAGTAATAGGTATAGGGATTTGCAGTGGGTGAGAGAGCTTGATCTCAGCTCCAATACAACAAGGAAAAGGAGGAATTTATAGCCAAGGAACAGGGTGAGTGGATGAAAAATTACTAGGTGGAAATGTGAGGAGTAAGGAGGGATTCTAGCTAACCTGACCTAACAGGATTCTTGCTGGAGGCAAGCCAGAGTGATCAGACATCACCCTGGAGGTGGTAGAAGATAAGGAACCTGATTAGATATTAAAAGTGATTAGATGTGGAGAAAGGGGAACCCTCCTACACTGTTGGTGGGAAGCTGGTGCAACCGCTCTGGAAAACAGCATGGAGGTTCCTCAAAAAATTGAAAATAGAGCTACCTTATGACCCAGCAATTGCACTACTGGGTATTTACCCTAAAGATACAAACGTAGTGATCCAAAGGGGCATGTGTACCCGAATGTTTATAGCAGCAATGTCCACAATAGCCAAGTTATGGAAAGAACCTAGATGTCCATCAACAGATGAATGGATAAAGAAGAAGTGGTATATATATACAATGGAATACTATGCAGCCATCAAAAGAAATGAAATCTTACCATTTGCGACGACATGGATGGAACTAGAGCATATTATGCTTAGCGAAATAAGTCAACTGGAGAAAGACAACTATCACATGATCTCCCTGATATGAGGAAGTGGAGATGCAACGGGGGTGGGAGTTAAGGTGGTAGGAAAAGTAAAAATGAAACAAGATGGGATCGGGAGGGAGACAAACCAAAAGAGACTCTTAATGTCATAAAACAAACTGAGGGGGGTGGGGGGGAGAGGGGTGGGGAGAGGGTGGTGGGGTTACATTATATGTTTAAATAAAGCTTAAATTTTAAAAAAAGTGATTAGATATGAAGGATGAGGGATTCTGGCTAAACTGGATTATCAGGATTCTTGCTAAAACTGGATAGTTCAGAGATGAACACAGGAATTTAAATGCCAAGGCCTCATTGAAAAAAAGTTCAAAGTGGCATGAGTCTACTCAGGGTGGGTTTAGGAGAGAATCTTTATCAATGTCCTCTCTAGACAGGAGTCAGTTAAAGCATTGCCTGAATTATACTGGGATTTAAAGTAGCATTTCCAGGTTTGCTTGTATATTTTTTCCCCATACATTTTCACACTTTCATGTCATTTACTATCAACAGTCTAGGGCCCGAGTTTGAGTTTTTATCTTTCTCACTTATCCAGAACTATCTACTTACTTCTATGGATAGCCTGACTATCTCACTATATTATTAAGCTTTTCAAATAGCAAAATTAAAACATATAAACTACCTATACTGCTTTTAAGGCTTAAGACAATTTACTCACAACTAAAATTTCAGAATTTGATCTGAAAATGTCTTCAAGAATTTAGCAATTCTTGCCTCTTGTTTGTGGACTATTAAATGCCTCATCCAACTTGAATAAATGATTTGGGTTATGATTTCAAAATATTACCATGATACAGTTGCTCTCTTGTATGCCCTTAAACATTTAATAAAACTTGCTTATGAACAATAAAGAGTTTTACTATTAATCCTACATGTAAAATTTGTCCAATATCCACCCCCCCTTATACTTTGATTATGTATAAAACACTTACTTCGCCATTGTGGGTCATTAGTAAATGTAAAACATTAGCTTGAAATTAATAGAAGCATCAGAAAAGTGTTTCTTGATTTTTCCTCCCATGAGAAAAATGCAAGCTTCATGAGAGTTGGTGAGCAATTAAATGTAGGAAAGAAAAGCTGTGGGATGGGAGAGGAGAGTGTATTAGTTCCCTAAGGCTATCATAGCAAATGACCACAACTGGGAAGCATAAGACAATAGAAGTTTATTCTGTCATGCTTCTGGAAGCTAGAAGTCTGAACTTAAGGCTCCCTGTAAGACTCTGGCTAAAATTTTTCCTTGCTTTTTCCTAGCACCTGGTGGTGGCCATTGATCCTTGGCCTTCCTTGGCTTGCAGCTGCATCATTCCTGTCTCTGCTTCTGTCATCTCATGGCATTACCCTGTGTGTCTCTATTCAAATTTCCTCCTTCTTATAAGGACACCACACAGATTAGATTAGAACGTACCTCAAGGCTTCATCTCAACTTTATTACATCTACAAAAATTATTGCCATATAAGGCCATACTCAGAGGTTCTAGGAGCTAGGACTTCAACATATCTTTGGGGGTCAGGTGGGAAGAAATAATTCAACCTATAACAGAGAGTTCAAGATAGCTTTAAGATATCTACTTGGACCATTGGCATGCTATCTAGGAAGAAAGTGGGTTGGGGAAATCACAATTTTATGGGTAATATTTTCTATGCTATCAGTTGTGCTTGCCTGAGAAAATCATGTAGGCTTTCAGTATTCTATGGTCAACATCATTATAATGAGCAAGAGGAGATAGCAAAAGAAACAGAGCAAGAGTGGACAGAATTTTGGAGAAAAATTAGAGATAGTTATAATAAATTAAAGGAGAATAGAATTTCAAAAAGGAGAGTAGTCAATCATGCTGAGTTGTTTTAGGAAAGGGAATCCTAAAACTCAAAATAGTAGATACATAATAGAACATATAATAGATCATAAATATGTATGTATTTAAATTACAAGAAAATAACAATAACAATGAAATATCACTTCATATAACTTGAAGCCATATGCAGATAGTTTTTCAACATTGAACTGAGTAAATTCCTAATCTTAACGATTACCATAACTGCTTCCTTGATTTTTCAATATAAGGTTGTCAGAATGCAAATAATAAGGCCCAGTTGTTATTGTATGTATTTGTGAATGTGTTGACTGTTGTTTAGTAACTCAGCAGTAACCTAGCCAAGCCTAGACATGGACAAACTGGTCCTCTGCTTCAGCCTGCTCTGTGGCCCTCACCTGCAGCAATGAGGGCTTGCAGGTCATGTCAGAATAACATAGCCCATAGTAATTATATTCATGAGATGAGTTGGTCCTATAATTATAATTAAAGTTGCTAACTAGTCTTAAGATTGATTACAACCTAGGAATTTCTGGGCTTTGTTCTTTTAATGAGTGATATTTAGAAGGCCAGAGTGTTGAGAACACATGTTAAGAACAAAAGACCATTTCAGTAAGCATCCTACCGTGCCACTTTACAAATTAAATCTGGACTCTTTTTTTTTTTTTGCTTTTTATCTTAAATTATTAATAAACAATGTTTTGTAATTCATTGTATGGCTTCCCATTTGTGTTGAGACAGTGAAGTCCAGTGGAACAAACACTGGGCTGGGAACTGGCATTCCTGGGTCATGGTTCTGTCTCTGCCAGTAACTTGCCATATAAATATAAGCTGGTCTTTTACCTCCAGGAGCCCTAGTTTTCCCTCATTTTTATAAAAAGCATATTTTAAAAGATGCTTTATTAAAGATACAGAATTACCTTTAATTAAAGGTAAAAGATTAAGAGATATAGAGAGATACAGAATTGTTAAAAGATATTATTCTTATGCCGAGAAGAATTATTCTTATGTTGACATAGAATACATTTTCAAGGTGTTGAGAAAAATAATTGTCAACCTTTATGCTAAACATGAACTGATTACTCCCAGAAAGATTTGACATACCTTTACATTTACATGAGCTGTTACAGCAATGTTGAGGCTATTTCTAGGCAAAAAAATGAAACATATTATTTTGCATGCACATAGTGATTTTTATATCCAGAAGTTAACATCATTTTAGAAACTTAATGGGAAATTATGACCAGGAGAACAGGGTTTTGTTTTTGTTTTTTTAAGATTTTATTTGACAGAGAGAGAGATCACAAGTAGGCAGAGAGGCAGGCCGGGAGAGTTGGAAGCAGGCTCCCTGCTGAGCAGAAAGCCCTATTCAGGGCTCAGTCCCAGGACATTGAGATCATGACTTGAGCAGAAAGCCTGATGCGGGGCTCAATCCCAGGACCCTGAGATCATGACCTGAGCCGCAGGCAGAGGCTTAACCCACTGAGTCACCCAGGCACCCCTGGATAACGGGTTTTAAATGGCTTGGTAAGGGGTGACTGGGTGGCTCAGTGGGTTGGAGCTTCCGTCTTTGGTTCAGGTCATGATCCCAGGGTTCATGGGATCAAGCCCCATGTCAGGCTCTGCTTGGTGGGGAGCCTGCTTCCCCCTCCCCCTCTGCCTGCTTCTCTGCCTACTTGTGGTCTCTCTTTCTCTGTCAAATAAATAAAAAAAAATCTTTTTAAAAAAGACATTATATCTTACTGTCATTGTAAGCAAATTGAAAATATAAAATTTCCCAATTCTTTTTGGAACAGTAGGAGTAAAAAAAAAAAAAAAAAGGCAGATGCAAAATCCTATCAATTACTACATTACTCAGTTGTACCAGGTAAAAAGAATTTAAAATGTCTTTAGGTAGAATAGGAAATAACTAGGTAGTAAATTTAATTTTATACCCCATCAGGAGTTAATAGAATTGTTTCCACCACAGCAATCATGAAGTTTTGAATAATGACAAAGAATTAAAACCATCCATCCATCCATTCATTCATTCATTCAACTAAAAATGATTTACTGAGAACTTCCATGAACCTAGTTTTATTTTGGCAGCTGGGGATAAGAAAACAAGCAAGCAGAAAACATCTTTGTCCTCATAAAGATTACATTCTGATAGGGTTAGATAACAATACATGAGCAAACCAATGATACAAGGTCTTTCAGAGAATGACATGGGATTTGAAAGAAATATACTACACAGATGTGGTAGAGAATGACTGGTGATATGGGTAAAATATTTTCTCTAAGGCGTGACATTTTGCTAAGATCCAAATAATGGGAATAAACTAGTATGGTAGGCTAAATAATGGCCCTGAAAATGTCCATAGCCCACCCTCAAAACCTGCGAATATGTTACTATACATGGTAAAAGGGACTTTGCAGAGCTTACTATACATAAGGACTTTGAGATAGGGAGGTTATCCTGAAAATTTGGATGGGTCCAACCTAATCATATGAGTCCTTAAAAATAGAAGAGGAAGGCAGAAGAGTGGGTTAGAGAAATGAGATATGACAAGAAATCAGCCATTTGTTTACAATGAAGATGGAGGAAGTAGGTCAGGAACCAAGAAATGCAGCAACCCCTAGAAGTTGAGAATGGCTTTCAGCTCATAGTCTGCAAGAAAGTGGAGACCTTGGCTAAACAATTATAAGGAAATAAGTTATGTCAACAATACAAATCACCAGGAAGTAGATTTTCCCTATAACTTCCAGAAAGAAGCACAGCCTCCTGATATCTTGATTTTTATTCCAGTGAGACATATCAGACTTCTGGCCTACAGAAGTGTAGGATAATAAGTCTGTGGTGTTTTAAGCCACTAAGTCTGTGGTCATTTTAATGGCAATAATAGAAAACCAATACAATTAGTCTCTTAGTTTGTTTGGGTTGCTATAGCAAAATATCAGAGACTAGGTAGCTTATATACAACAAAAATTTATTTCTTGAAATCTGGAGCCTGAAAGTCTAAGATCAGGGTACCAGCATGGTAGGGAGAAGGCCTCCTTTTGGTTGTAGACTTCTGATTTCTTGCTATATCTTTACATGGTGGAAGGGGCTGGGGAGCTCTATGGAGTCTATTTTGTGAGAGTCTAATCCCATCCATGAGGGCTTCACCTCATCACCTAAGCAGTTCTGAAAGTCCAGCTGTTAATAGTATTACACTGAGGATTAGGCATCAACATACAAATTTGGAGAGGATGCAAACTTTCAGATCACAGTATATCAATTTGTAAAAAATAAAGATAAATTTGAGAGAAGGGTGTTCTATGCAGAGTGAACAGCAAATGTAGATGTTTCATAACTGAAATGAGTACCACATTTGGTAATCAGAGAACAAATAAACAAAAGTTTAGTATAACTGAAGAAAGTTAAGAGATGAGAGACAAAATCAAGGAAGTAGACAGGGACAGGATTCAAGGGCTTTATTGACTCTGTTAGAGAGCTTGGATTTGTTCTAAATGAAATTCAGACACCAGAAGGCTTTAAATCAGAGAATGACATGATATAATTTTAAAAAATGTATTAGCCTGTTGTGTGGTAAATGGATTATAGGAGGTGAGAGCAGAAATGCCAAAGACCACTAGGAAATAAAACAATAATCTAATGTGAGATTATGGAGTGTTGGGAAATGGCAATAGATACAGAAAACATAGATGAATTTAGGATATATTTGGAGGTACGTCAGCAGCATGAATGGGTGGATTTGAGACAAGAAGTCAGTGAAGGAAAAAAATCAAGAAAGACTCATGTTATTGTTTTAAGGAAATGGCTGGTTGGCAAGGGTATTATATATATATATATATATATATATATATATATATATATATATGTAGGAAACTGGAGAGGAAAATATAGTCCCCACTGATTATTGGTGATATTGGTAGGAAGGTAGAATCTTAATCATAAATTGACCAAAAGTAGTCTGGGAATATTTGGATTTCATATTTATTCTTCAAGGAATGTGGGAGTCTCTTCTGTCACTTTCTCCAGCACCTTGGTGAAACATTAGAACATTTATTCAAGTGTGAGTTTCACATAACTCAACTTAATCCCCTTAGACATCCCTGACAATATGGCAACAAGAGCCAATATGTAGCCCATATGTTGTGGGTACTCTTTACCTCCAGCAGCTGTGAAATTTATCTTACTTAAGAATATGGTATATTAGAATATGGTATACTAGCAGGTTTCTTTTCCCTTGAACTTGACTTTAGACATGCTATTATTAGGATGAAAACTGAACTGGCAAGACAGATTTTAAATGTATTTGCTAAACATGCTCTCTGAGAGAAATTATAAATGACAATTATAATAAAAATTATAATTTATTGAGATCTTATACCAAGCACTGAATGAAATGCTTCACACTTGCTCATTATCTGAGGTACATACTACCTTTAACTGATTTGCTCTATGCAACCCTGACGTTCAGGGAAGTTAAGTAACTTGAGGTCACAGGGCTACTAAGAGTGGAACTGTGATCAAACACAGGCTTGAAATTCTTCATATTTCACATTCTTAACCCATACACCAAATATTTTTCTTTCCTGATATCTTCTTTATAAATGCCTAAAATTCCACCATTTATGTAGCAGATTTTACATATTTACATACACGGACTCACACACACACACACACACACACACACACACACACACACCCTCAAGTATTATAGCAACCCTTTAAGGAAAGTATTGTTATTTCATTTTTTTCTGAAAAAGAAAGTAAAACTAGGAGGGCAAAATACATTTTTCTAAACTCACAGAGCTACCATTTGGGATTTGTTCTAATTTTAAGCCTCACCCAGTTTGCTTCCTAAGCTTGTTTCCTTAGTATAAGAAGTAATAAAAATAGAGGACATTTATTCAAAAACTATGACTTAGTGTTTATTATATACAGGCATTTTAAGAACTCGAACATTAATGTTTTAAAAATAGTCTAATTGCTGAGACTTCTGCTTCTCACTATAATGGAGTAATTGGTACCAAACTTACTCTTCTGTCATAAACAGTACAAAACTGAACAAAATGTAGGAGTCTGTTGTTTGAGGCATTGCATATCAAGCAGTGCAGTACTGTGATTCTTCAGTGAGAAGAATCACACAAAATGAGCTCCATGCTTTTCCCACTTCCTGCCTGGGAGAATTTTCTGGATCATAGCACTGAGAAGATGAGCTCAAAGAAAAACCAGATATCCTAGTAAGTTGAGTATGAGTTTGGACCCACTGAAGTGCCTGGGATTTGTGCAACAGGGCAATGGAAATAAAGGAGCCGCAGAGGTGGGTGCAGAAACCTGCTTAGGGTTTTTCTGTGGTCCTTGGTTGTGCCCAAAGAGGCCAAAACTTACTGTGGTTTACCAGAGAATAGATACTGTGCAACTGAAGCCTGAATCAGTCTTATTAGAAATCACCCAAGGCTAAGGCTGCTGAAATTCTGGCTCATCTAAAGTAGAGCAACCTCACTTAGTAATTTGGGCATTTGGTTGAGAGACCACAGAAAGACTATATTTTAAGATTAAGGGCCCCACCGTAAAGTAAAGATGACACCCTAACAGTACGGGCAAAACTGAAATAGCCCTAAAACAAAATAAAGCAAAGCAAAACAAACAAACAAAAGGAAACTGACAGATTCAGGAGCATCTCATAAAGTATCCATCTGCCAAAACAAAACACCAAACCTTTCCTAGGAAGATAACAGTATTTAGATTACCTACAATATGTCACCTTTAATATCTAGCATTGAATTAAAAAAATTACTAGACATGTGAAAAAAAACAGAAAGTGTGCCAAATAATGAAGACAAAAAAGAAAAGTCAATAGAGATTAAGACATGACTCATATATTAGAATTCAGGTAAGAACTTGATGACAGCTATTTTAAAAATGTTCAATGACCTAAAGGGGAAAACTGAAAAGATGAGTAGTCTTAGCAGATATGCTATATTTGAGATATATATAATACCTTATACAATATATTTTATAATAATTATGTTATATAATATATACTCATATAAAAGGAAATTCTACAACTAAAAATTATAGTGTGGAAGAAGAAAAATCCAATGGATGGACCAACCAGAAGATTTAATACTACAGGGGAAAACAAAACAAAGCAAAAAAAGAGGATCAGTGAACTGTAAGACAGATCAGTGAAAATTATTTAAAAGGAAGAACTCAGAAAAAAGATAATTTCACCTCTGGAGTGGCAGCTGTGGAGTTCTATGTCCTCAGTCCCCAGCTAAACAATCATAATAAATAAAAATTATTTTTCTGAAAAACTAACCATTTAAAGTTTCTGGAGATTGTCCTAAGAATATACAGAAAATGAAAACACATTTAATTCAAGAAAATACACTAAGTCTTGGTGAGAACAGTGAGAGTCTGTGGAACCTGAGCCACAGCCTGCTCCTTTCCTAATCCCATCTCAGTGTCACAGATACTCCACTATGTGTGGTTGTGACCAAGGGTGGGGAGGGATCCCTCTCTTCTCACTCCTGGCCGAGGGATAGTGTATCTCTCCAGGAGAGAGATATAGCTTTAGCATTTCTCATTCCCTACCTTCAGCCTTGACTTGCAAAGACTAACATCCTAGTAAATATAATTTACTGATTCTTCCAATCAGCATCCACTCGAAGGATGCTATGCCAGTCTGAGGATACTGTTGACTCGATCACCCTTATACCAGCTTGCTCACAGGATGGAAGTTGAAAGAGCAAGCCAAGAAAACCAGAGACAATCACTCAAACCTAGCATACTGCTTGTAAACCAAGGGTGTTACTCCTAGAGAAGAATTCACTACAAAGATTTTTGCCCAGTGGAGGAAGCAGGACATAACAGTGGAGTGCTCCAAAGCTCTCCTCTAAGAAACTAAATTTATTTGAAACAGAGTGTGAAAAAGTTCCAAGTCCAAGGACACTCTTGAAAACAATGAAGATTTTGGTGGTAAGCAATTAAGAGGCTAATAGTTTCATAAGAGTTAAACTGTAGTGTAGTTAGTTTACTAGAGATAACCTGGAAAAAAAGTTAAAACAAGCCCTTCCAGGGTAAGGAAAATTTCATTATTATTTATTTTATTATTTATTTATTTTGTTGTGTTATGTTAGTCATCATACAATGCATCATTAGTTTTTGATGTAGTGTTCCATGATTCATTGTTTGTGTATAATACCCAGTGTTCCATATAATATGTGCTGTCCTTAATACCCATGGGCCTTAAAAGCTACCCCTGCAAAGGGGCCTGGGTTTAATTGGATTGGACTATGGAGCAGTTTGTGCTCCAGGGCATTATTGAAAACAAAAGAACAATCATCTAGCAATTAGTGGAGCCTAACAACTGGTATGATACCAACAGAAGCAGACAATTTAACCGAGAAATCAGAAACAAACAAACAAAAACAACTTCAAAGAGAGCCTGCTATAAAATCATTGTCATCTGTCATCCTAGGTTGACTGTACCATAAAAATGTGTATTTCTTTTCCTTTATTTTTCTAACTAATTTAAAAAGCAATCTTATCAAACAATATGTATGTAATTGCATTGTTGTGTCTGTAATATATAGAAATGCTATACATTTGACAATATGTGCACAAAGGAGGAGGTGGAGAGAAAACTACTAGATTAAGAAAGAGCATCAGATGGTGACTTGAATCCACCGGAACAAGCTAATTAAGTAAATCAAAATGTTAAATAAAAATGTAAACTACCGCAAACTATAAAATATACACTTGGTCTCTTTTTCTATCTCAACTTCTCTAAAAGATATGAAAAGCCCTAAAAAAAAAGTTTTTAAATATAGTGAAAAATTAATTAAAGGGATTAAAACATTACAGTAGAAATTGTTTACTTCATGCAAAGAATGCAGTAAGGGAAAAACAGAGGAACAGACATAAAACACATAAAGAAGTAAAATGACACACATAAATCCAAATGTATGAACAATAATATTAAACATAAAATGATTAAACAATACAATCAAAACATAGAGATCAACAGACTAAATTAAAAAATTCTACTTTATGAAGCCTACAAGAAACATTTTAGGGTCAAAGATACAAATAGGTGAAAAGTAAAAAGATGCAAAAAGTTTTATTATTCAAACAGCAGCCATAAGATAGCTTGAAATGACTATTCTAATAACAGACAAAACAGATTTTTTTTCTTTTTTTGACAGGATAAATTTTTAAAACAAAACAAATTTTATTAGAGATAAAGAAGATGAAGATAAAAAAGGTCAAAAAAAGATAAAAAGGGTCAATTCATTAGGAATAGCTAATAATTATAAACATATATGTATCTTAGAACTGAGTCCCAAAATATAATAAACAAAAAAATGATAGACTTGAAGGGAAAAATGGATAATTAATAGTTGGAAATTTCAATACTCCCCCTTTAAAAATGGATAGAACAACTAAGCAAAAGATAAACAGGAAAATAGAAGACTTTAAGAACATTATAAGTCAACAAAACCTAACACATATCTATGGAACACTTCGGTTAACAATAGCAAAACACTTCCTTCTCAAGTACACATAAATGGTACTTCGGAATAAATTATATGCTACATGACAAAAGAAGCCTCAATAAATATAAAAGAATTGAAATCTTAGCAAGTATGTAATCTGACCACAGTGGAATATAATTAGAACTCAGTAACAGAGAAGAACTTGGGAAACTTACAAATATGTGGAAATTAAACAACACACACCTAAATAAACAGTGGATTTAAGAAGAAATTAATGGGAGATTATAAAATAATTTAAAATGAATAAAAATTAAAACACAACAAACATATGAGATGTGGCTAAAACATTTTGAGCATTCTGTACAGGGTGACTTATAGCTTATATAGGCTGTAAAAGCCTATATTTAAAGAAGAAGAAAAGTCTAAATAGTAGCCAAATGTTTCTCCTTACAACTATTTTAAAAAGAGAGAGAGAAAGCAAACTTACTGGAAACAAGCAGAAGAAAAAGAAAATAATGAAGATTAGAATGGAAATTAATGAAGAAGAGAGAAAAATGTCAGAGAAGTTCAACAAAACCAAAAGTTGGTTCTTTGGAAAAATTATTATAATGACAAAAATAAGCTAAAGATATTTTAGCTAGACTAAGAAAAAATAAAGAAGACTCAAAAACTAAAACCAGGAATAAAATAGGTGATGTTACTACTGATATTGCAGATATAAAAATGATTATAAAGGAATATTACAAATAAAACCATGCTAATCAATTAGGTAATAGGTTGGACAAATATAGAAAGACATAAAATATCACAACTGACTGGAGATCCAAAACATAGAAGAAGAGAAAACACTTAATTTCTGTGAGGAGGGTATTTCTCTGATTCCAGAAACTCCTCCATGGAGGCCAATATATCAGGTCAGTATTACCCTGACTTTAAAACCAGACAAAGACACCATAAGAAAACCAGTATGTCTTGTAAATAGAGATGGAAATATTTTCTGCAAATTAGTAGCAAGTTGAATCTAGCAATATATAAAATATATAAAAAGGATTATACACTGTGGCCCAGTGGAATATCAGGACTAAAAAGTCAGTTATGTGAAATCAATTAAAGCAATATTCTGCATAATAAAATAAAAGATAAAAACCATATGATGGTATCAATAGATGAAAACAAAAGCATTTGATGAAATTCAAAAGTTACTTATGATCAATTAAAAATCCTTATAAGGAGATGGACATATGAAGACAAACACTCAGAGAGGAAAGATGATATGAAAAAGGGAGAAGATAGCCCAGTGATTATCTGAAATATACGTTAAATGCATCTCTTATAGTTTGTACATGGTTTTGTTCTTTCTTTTTTTTCTCCCCAGTTTGATAATCTCTACCTTTTATTTAAAGTGCATGCTCCACTTACATTTAATGTAATTACTGATACTATTATGTTTGTCTACCATATTGCTCCTTTTTATTTTTTCCTGCTTTTTGTCTTTTGCCTTGTATTAAACAAAATTATTGACTATAATTACTTTGATTTGTTATTCTAATCCTTCGATTAGTCTTTACCTTTATTCCCTCAGATGTTGACCAGAGAGGATTCTTCTATTTTCTTTTCTCCTTTCCTCTCCTTCCCTTCTCTTCTCTCCTCTCCTCTTCCCTCCACTCCCCTCCTGTCCCATCCTGTCCCCTCTCTTCTTTGTCTTTCTTTCTTTCCTTTCTTCCTTCCTTCTTCTTCATTATCTTCTATATATTATACTTAACTGATGCACAAACTGTCCCATCTCTGGTCAATGGGAACCTTCTCAAGGGAACCTTCTCAGGTTAATTTCTGAATCTTTTTACATGACCTTACAAGTTTTTGATGATTTCCTTTTTGTTGTTGTTGTTGTTGTTGTTATGGTGAGATATTCCAGGCCCATCTTAACATTTCCTGTCTCAGACCTACCTTTACTCACTTACAAAAGGAGATCTGATTAGTTTCAGTGGTAACTGGTATCTAGAGACCACAATCAGATATTAGACATGTTCATTAATATTGTGTTTATCACTTTTCTAGGCCATTCAGTAAATAGAGGAAATAGTTTCCTTTCTTTTTTCTTTAAAATAATATATAATATAAGTACATACTGATACTTCCAATTAAAATTCAGAACATTTTTCATTTTTACCCATTTTCTGTTACTGAAATTCACTTTCTGTAGTATACACATACTAGTTTAAATTAACAGAAACTGTATTGCCATGAAATATGATAAATAAAATTAGTTTTAACTTTCTTTTCTGCCCTTTTGTCCTCAGGATACATTTTACTAAAGTTGTACAATCAAATTACTGTATATGAACATTTTATAGAATGAATCCTCTTTATTCACTTATCAATTCAAAACAGATTTATTTGCTTCATTTTTTGTTTTGAATTTTTAAAATTTGCCTTAATATAATTAAGGCAATTTTGGATTTGTAATTGTATAAAATATTTATTTTTCAAAGTCAATATAGTATATTCTATATAACTTCTATCCATGTTTCTTCAATCTCAATCTCTTCCTTTGCCTTTGGTAAATATTTTAAAACTTTTTTTTTTCTATTTGTTTTTTAATACAAGCAAATGCTTATATATTTTTGTATTCTACCATTCTTTAATAAATGGTAACATACTAGAAATATTTTTTCTTCCTTGCTTCTATCATTTAAAGTATCTTAGAGATCACTCCATAGTAGTATTAGAGTTATTTCTCATTCTACTTAATAGTCGCATAATACTCTACTCTATTTTGAATATATCACAGTACATGCAACCAGTCTTCTACTGATGGACTCATGTTTGTTTACATCCTTTATTATTACAGATCATGCTCTTTAACTACATTTGAAGAAAAAGTTTACTGATTATCTGGGTTTTTAATCAAGTTATCAAGGTTTCAACATTATTATAGTCTGAATAAATTATTTTTTCATTTGCTTCTTAAACTAAGGTAATTTCCTTCACAATTGAAATTTGACAAAGTGTAAAAGCTTTATGATGGCCATAAAATACCTCAGATTACCTTGATATTTGAAGAAATGTGTTATTTTTCCTGTGTTGTCTCCAGTCCTTCATCAGATAGATACTTTAAAGGATGACATCACAACAGAATGAGCTGTATGGTCATATACTGTCTACAAAAACTACGGTGGGGCTTTGGGGTGTTTGAATTAAATGTGGGGTTGTGGTTACATTTTCTCTCCTAATTATAATTCTAATATATGGTTCTGTAGCATAGTTATTTAATAATTCACTGAGCATTACACACTTTTAGTAAAAATATGTATACACACATATACATGTACACATACACATAATCTTCTTGAAATCTCAGAGTGAGCACCAAAGCATGGAAATCTATTCTTAGACTCTGGGTTAGGAATCTATCTTAAAGTTAAAACTACATGGCAATGAGATAGCTGCTGCGCATGGTGTGAATTTCTCTGCATACAATGAAGCCAAGTGCTTTCCTACAGAAATTATGGAGAATAGTTTACTTCTAAAGACAAATTTGGTTTTCTTTCAGAATGATATTTTTACCTTTACAAAGGAATTTTGTAAAAATTCTATCATGTAGAAATTGGGAAATGACAGTTTTTCTCCTGAACTAGGAAGACAAGTTACTATTTGTTAAATTTGTTTGTTGCAAAAAATTTTAATATTATAGTCAGTATTCCCAGTGAGCAGAATGTTCAGTCATTCATTAAATACGTGTGTGTGTGTGTGTGTGTGTGTGTGTGTGTGTGTGTAGTGATGGTAGATTACGTGTGCTATGGAATAAACACTGATCAAAACTAGACATATTTTCTTCCATATGGGGATTGAAGTGATATAGATATTAATTAAAAGTTCATTAAAATAAGAATTGGATTGAAGAAGTGCAGTGCTATGAAGAGGTCTTATATTGGGGAGATATAACCTAATCTAAGAAAGCAAGAAAGTCTTCTTTTTAAAAAGAATAGTGATTGAACTGAATTATAAAAAGAAAGAGACAGTTTACACAGGGAAAAGGGAGAGGAAACATATCCCACTAGAAGCCAATTCTTCTATGAATGTTCCGTGCCTAGAGTATGCAGTTGAAATCTTTCACATATTATTCTTATTTTACACATAGAAGCATCAATTGGTAATTAATAAACCTTATCATAGTACCTCGTCTATACATTGTTTAAGTTTGTGCAAGGTAATCTTGGTTACAGTCATGATAGGCTGTTAGTGCTACTTTCATTTTCAGAAATGTCTACAGTTAGACAGTAAATAGCTGGACATCTATGTCTCTTCTTTGAGCATCTGGCATCCTTTATAAGATGATCTTTAATCTTCAAGGCTCTTTTTAGCTATGAATATCATTGCAATAGTTTTGATAGCCATGAACTTCTGGATATTTCCGTTTCCTCTTAAATTCAAAAGTAGTTTATTCTTTTGTGCATTGTATATGTAATCATTGCAAATTATGTTTACTGACAATTGATTCTACTGTCTAAATAGAACATGTCATACTTCTGCATGTGTTCATTTATGCACATGTCATTGTATGTATAATCTGTTGATTTTTTTCTATAGTTTCTGAGCATCCTTACATTAACAACTTGGTTCTTGATGATTAATTCAGTGGTATCTTCAATACCTTTTTTTTTTCCATTTCATACTAAAATGTGAGAAATTACATGCTAACCTTATGTGTTGTCTCACTGCCACCTGGTGGCAAGAGTATAGAAAAGGCAGCAAAACTGGATGGATGAACGACCAGTTGAGTCATTTTCCATAGCATAAAAATCACATGTTCTCAGACTTTTTTTCAAAAACCCTAGCAGAAGCATTTTCCATATCTAAAGTATAGCTCTTTCAATAAACTATATAGAAATCCCTGAAAAACAAGAAATGAAGTTTTCAATGATTAATCAATATGCCTTTTTTGAAGAAAAATGAAAATAAGATATTAAAGATCTACTATTTGAAGTAGAACTTGAGAATGCTTTCTGTAAGCAATTTTTAACTTCCAAGAGTAAAATTTCTTAAAATTTAATTTTATATGACTTCATTCTTTGTAGATAAAGGAAATCAAGCTCCTAATATTTGAAAATATACCATAATACATAATTTTTAAAAAACAGATTTTATTTATTTATTTGACAGAGAGAGCGATCACAAGTAGGCAGATCAGCAGGCAGAGAGAGGGGGGAAAGCAGTCTCCCCACTGAGCAGAGATTCCGATGTGGGGCTTGATCCCAGGACCCTGATACCATGACCTGAGCAGAAGGCTGAGGCTTGACCCACTGAGTCACCCAGGCGACCCCCATAATACATAATTTTTTAAAATAAAATAAATACAGTTCATGACCTCCCTTTGTGGCTTAAGTTATTTTTAAACTAAACTCCCCAAGATTAAAATAATTGCTTTTGTCTTAAGAGTCTGGTCTTTATTACTAGCTGTTCTATATTATTCTTCACCTTAGGATAGAGACATGTTGATTGGTATTTTTCAATGTCTAGAAATTTCATTATATACTCAGGAAAATATATATTTAAGAAAATACCACTGACTATCACTTTTGCTCTTGCTGTTCACATTTTTCAGATTCATCATGCTTTAAATGAATGAATCTCATGGAACACTGGTGTTGACTTCTGTGGTCTGCTTTTCCTATTTGAGGAATTTCTCAGTTCAGTCTTCTACATTTGTCACAATTGGATGGATGGATGTGTCTATATAACATAGATATACTATTTGAGTTATTTGCATATATTTCTGTTAATCAGAATTAATTGAGTCTACATGTGCTTATACATTAAGTAGTAAATTAGTTCTTTATATTTTTCTAGCTTTATTTAGATATAATTAACATATAGCATTATGTAAGTTTAAGGCATGCAACATAATGATTTGACCACATATATTGTAAAGTATTTAATAAGATTAATTAACACATTCTTCACCTCACATAAATACCATTTATTTTGTTGATGTCATTATAGTGAAAACATTAAAGCTCTACTCTGATAGCAACTTCTTTATTTTTTTATCAGTTTTCTTTATATGTTCTGTTATATCTGGTTCTCAAAAAAGAGTCTTGTGGCAGAAAGAGGGAGGAAAATAAGATTAATTATCCCTATTTCATAAATAAAAAACAGAAACATAAATTGGTAGAGTAAGGAGGTGTTGAAACTAGGAGTTCTGGTTCCAATGCCAGACTTGTTTCTATACATCAGAATAAATGATGGGGCAATTCTTTCTTGTTTTTAATGTCCACTGAAATCCAACATCACTAAGGGAATTCAGTATGTTCCTGAAAACACCCCAAAGAGGTGTGAAAGAGTGAAAGAATGTCGTCTTGGGTTTTACAAGATACATGACTTGGCCTCGGTTAAAAAAACAGAGCTATAACACGTTCTTTTCTGATTTCATAAGAGGATTAAAGGTAATTTATGCAAAGCTCATGGCACAATACTGGGCATAAAGTAAGTGTTACAAATAGCTATTATTAAGAAGAAAATATGAAGCTCACAAGATCCTTGGGGATCATCAGCCTTGTACTGAAGACAGGCCCTCAGAGATAAAGTGGACTGACAATGGATTACCTGAAATGGACTGCCATATTTCACTCCTGAATTCCAACGCCACACCATCTCCTGTTAAGTGCCTAGTAATGACTTTGTCACTGCCAAATTATCACTGATTGGGAACAATATATGTGTTATTAATGTTTACAAATCTAGTTCCCTTATTTACAGCCACATGTAATTAGTTAGTTTGGTTCCATCCAACCAGTACATGGGAGCCTATCTTATTCTTAGCACCATGCAAGACAGGTTTAATAAACAAGCAAACAAATAAAACTCAGAACTGTACCAAATTCAATATATGTGGCTAGCATAGGAGACAAGAAATTGTAGAATAAATAAAAACTCAGCCTTATAATTATATGGTCACTCCTGGATATAGTGTGTATGTTTGTGTGTGAGTGTGCACAGGTGCATGTGTGTACATGCATGTGTGTATGTGTTAATGAAACAACACACATGTCCTGATCACATTAAGCAAAATCAATCTATGTAACACATTGCTGGTAGGCAAGGAAAGTGAGTGAGTGGGTTTTGGCCAGGACTCAAAACTGAGGAGACACTGCCAGGTGCCAAGAGATTCTAACCAATTCAGTATCTAAGAAAAGAATGTTAAAGAGGGCAATAAATGGTCTGGAGAAAAAACAGAAAGTGTCACCTAGTAACCACTTTACAGTAGCAGGCCTAGGCCAAAATACTCTCAAGATAGCAGTGCCTTATGCAAAATACAGAGAAGAGACCTGTGGGGAAAAGACATTGCTGAGCAGCAGGCTAATGTTTCAGAAGAAGGGATTCAGAGCCAAGAAGAAGCATTTATGTAGATAGACATAAAATAATCTGATAAATAAAGTTATTTTTGAAAGTACAGAAAAATCATCAACATGGTGAAAACAATTTCATATCTCTATGCAAATACTGAAGCAGTGCACATCTCAGTATTTATTAAAGTATTTTTTAAAGATTTTATTTTTTAAGCAATCTCTATACCCATTGTGGGGATCGAACTCATGACCCTGAGATCAAGAGTCACATGCTCCACCAACTGAGCCAGCCAAGAGCCACTAAGTATATTCATTTTTAACTCTCATAAACAGATGTAATTATCTTGAAGTAAATATATAATATAGAAATTACAAAAAATAAGTTTGGAGATAACTATTTTCTTTATAAAATAAATCACTGAGCATTTCCTTTACAAAGTATGTTCCACGTGTGTATTTAAGTTTAATGTTGAAAAGATGGTAATTTACAAATAACCATGGTTATGGCATACAATCAAAGGCCTACCACAGTCTCAGGCATGAGAAGCATAATAAAATAAAACTGCACATTCAGATCATGGTTTTAAGTGTCATAGAAATTCAGGCATTATAATAGATGGTCTACAAGTTAGACAAGGAAATTGCCTTATTAAGAAGAGAATATAATATATTTCTAGGCTGATAGAAAAATGAAAAGATCTAGTCTTTAGGAACATGAGTCATCAAATGTTAAATTGTTGAACTATGATTCTTCTCTGATTCCATAATACAGAGACAGGAGTACTCAATTCTTACTCAAAATTGATTTTTAGAGAAAAATAAACTACCAGAAGATTGAATAGTGATTTCTATAGTCTAGTTACAAAAACTTGAACAAGAAGTGAACAAAGTTGTGAGAGAAAAGGGTACTCAGTCCAGAAATACACAGAGAATGAAAGGATGTATGGGTTAAAAACTCATAAACAGTTGTCTGGCTTTAAAGTGTTTGATTGTTTTAAGAAGAAAATCTGTGAGGTGGGTATAAGTGTGGTGTGTATTTCTCTGACAACTGTGATTTTTCTACCCTGGCTTCACATTATATCACCTTGATCACCTGGGAAGCTTTTAAAAGCAAGAGTTGCTTGTGCTTCACTCTAAAGTACTTAAATCCAATCTGGAGACGGAACCTAGGCTTTTTTCTTTTTAATGTTTTTTATTAACATATAATGTATTATTTGCCCCAGGGGTGCAGGTCTGTGAATCATCAGGCTTACACACTTCACAGCACTCACCATAGCGCATACCCTCCTCAATGTCCATCACCCAGCCACCCTACCCCTCCTCCTCCCCCCTCCAGAAACCCTCAGTTTGTTTTGTGAGATTAAGAGTCTCTTATGGTTTGTTTCCCTCCTGAACCTAGGCATTTTTAAAACATTTTCCAGATGACAATATGGTGCAGCCATGGCTAATAAAGAGTGATTAGCATCAACAATAATTAACACTAACTCAGTATATACATGCTGGGCACTTAACTCACATTCTCTCATTAGTCCTCATAACACTATGGTGTTGGTATGGTTTTATTCCTAGTTATAAAAGGGAAAATTAATACTTTAGAGAGATTAAGTAATTTGCTAAAGTATAAGGATTAGAAAAGAGGGAAAAATAGTAGGGATTATCTAATTTCAGGAACTTAAAATTGACTTTTGTTACAAACATCTACAAATTTATCCAGTTATTTTTAAAACATTCATTTATTCACCAATTATGTGTTGAGTGCCTATTATGTATTAGAATTTAGAAATACTACAGATAAATGGACATGTCCTTGCCCATGACCCATGTCCTTGGGGAGTTCATTCCTAGAATATTCTCACTCTTAAGCCTAGAATGTAGCTGTGAATACTGATGTCCCTATGGCTCTCCGTATATGTTCCCATCTGTCTTTAGCAGCTCTTCAGATAGGAATTTTACGGCAGCTGTACAAAGGAATTTTAAGTTGGTACATGTGCCGCATTCTTTGCTTGGACCTCATAATTCTAAAGCTTTGAAAGGTTGTTGGCTGGCTAATACTTAATACAAAGTTGGGTTTCAGTGGGTTAATTAGCCTTTCAAAGAGATGTATTTTGCACACTTCTCAGTTGGACATACCTGCTAGCATTTCTATCCACTGTTCCTTACATACTTCCCACCTAGATGTAACAGATATTGAATAACTTTATTTAATTGAAGTGAACCAAACTGAATGCCAATCTCAGTTACCAAAGGATTCATCATTGTAGGCTTCTTTTTCTTTGACAGGCTTAAGCCTTTCACTTCCAGTCCTGTTACTGGTGCTGGATTACTAGAAGAGGGCATCCTGATGGAAGAAGGCCTTATGTAGATAAATGACAAATCTGTTTTGTTCTGCTGCTGGGATCTATTTATTCTTGTGATGTGCTGCAAATTTGTGTATTCAGTGGGATGGGAGGTTTATAAAAGTGCCATGTACCCTACGGAGTCCTTCATTAAATATTAAGCAGATATTAATGGAATTAAACATTAAACTGATTCCAGAAAATTAAATAAGCAAAGTCATCATTTGGTGGTGAGGTTTTGTACTTTAAAGTATATATATACAATTACAGAAAAGACTCGAGGCAATGAGAGCTTTTAACTTCGGGAAAGAAAAAGTTGTAGTAAAGTCTCTGATGTAAGAGCACAAATGTTTCCCCACAGAAAGATGCACTAACTCTTGGGATTTATATGCCGAATTTTGTGTCCTGTTGAGACCTATCAGAGAGAGAGTGTCTCCAACCAGACACAAATGGAAAGAGAATAATTTCCCTGTCGTGAACCACTGCTATTCATGTCTTCTTCCCTAGAACCTGGGTTTGGGAAGGAGCCTGAAAATGAAACTCAACCTTTTATATTTGCATAAAAATGACTCTTTCAGGGCTTTACTTAGAAAGATGAGTGGAGGGGGGAAATATTCTAAACCATTCTTACTTATGCACACCTTACTTTGAGCAGCCAGCATCATCAGTGAAAAGCTGTCCGAACTCTCAGATCTGATAGCAAGGACTGGCCACAAGCCTCAACGCAATGAACCGGCCAGCACATCCAATTTTAATTAAGTCCCCATGCCAGGAAAGAAGGCTTTTGGGGAAAGCAAGCTTTGGGAATGCCATGTGTTCACAGAGTTAGCTCTGTATTCATGGAACCATTTGAAATAATTGCAGCTGGTGTGGACATTTAACTGACCAATTAAAAGAATTTTATCATTTGACTCCTGCCAAACATTTGACATAACTACAAAATGATTTTTGAATTATGCGCACCTTTACGGGCTGTTTGTTCTCCTGGGAGGTGAGGATTTCATCCAGAATTGCTATGTCTCTTGAACTCAGGCCAGCTCTTCCTCTTAGAGTTTCCTGTCACAAGTAATAAGTGAAAAATAAACCATGCCATCCTTCTTGCCGAAACACCAAGGAACCTGAGTTAATGTTTTTAGCCCAGCTCCAAAGAAGCAGAGGAGGCCAATTACAGCTGTCGAAGGCAAGCTGGACTTGGTCTTTGCAGGTAATAAGATCTGCCTGACACTCCCCATCTGCACTTTCCTAGCACCAGTTGCTATCAAATTACAGTTCCCATAAAGAAATTAAAGAAAAATCGAATCCTGCACCATATGTAGATTCAGCTCCCTGGTGTTATCTACATTTGCCTTTGCCCTAGTGCCCATTAGGAGAAAGGGTACTTGTGACCTATTCTACTGCTAAATTATAGGTGGATGATTCTACTGTTAAAATACAGCTTTATGCCAGTAGTGCCACCCTCAGATATTATGTTACCATCTTATCAATTAGCTTAGGAACAGGGGTCTGACCCTAGGTTCAGTTTCAGGGAACCATTTTCCTCATTCTGGAGTGCAGAAGAAGACTGTTTATTTTTTAAGAAAGGAAAGAAAGACAAGAAAACACACACAAGTTGGAAGTCTTATCACAAATATCTATTTTCTGAACCCAAATTTGGTGCTATGGATAAAGAATGGGAAAAAATAGCTTCTCCCAAGAGCACTGACGTGACTCAGAACATTTCTTTGTTAACTATAAGGCTGCAGTTTACAGCGCAATAAGGAGAGGAGCAATAGGAAGTGTATAAATGGGGAAGGTGCTTAAAATCAAGACTTAACCTCTTGATTGTTGCTATTTATTTAGCTTATTGTTGTTTAACCTCTCCCAGTACATTACCTCTTTTTTCTCTATATATTTACATGGTAAAATTCCTTTCATCTTAAAAAAAATGTTATCAGGTCACCTCAAGCTCCTGTTTGGCTATTGTATAATCTTTTTCTTCGCCTTCACTATTATGGTTTTGAAAATCTCACTTGCTCACTTCTCATCAGTGTTGCAGTTCACTGCAACTTTCCTCAGCATCCCACTAAACTGGGACATCCCCCATTCAATGCACAAGTTTTAGTCATCCCACTCTAACTTTCTGCCCCAGAAATGTTTTAGTATTTTTTTAAACTCTAGCCATATCCACTGCCTCATTAAATATCCTTTCCTAGTTTTCCTTTGACCTGTGGTCTCCTCTTCTTACTGCATCAAGCCCAACCCTTTTTTTCTCTGCACTGTTGTGATCTTAGTGCAGGACGCTATCATTTTTTGTCTCTATTACTTCAAAACCCTCCTGATGAGTATCCCTCCACTGGCTTACTGAATTTTCAATCCTTCTTTCTTCTTGTTGCCTCTCCTATAGTTTTAAAACAACACTCATTTCTTGTCCCTTGCCTTATTAAAATTTTGCAGTGATCGTTAGGATAAAACTCAAACTTCCTACCATGTCCTGCATGTGTCTTGGTGAGTGCTTCTCACCTTCACCCGACAATCACCCACAGACATGAAGCCATACCAAATTATTTGCAGGTTACTTGACTGCCGCATTCTCTTCATCATACCTTAAATATATTAGCCCGTCTTCTAATAAAGCCTTTATTCCACTTTTTCCTACCCATATTTCATGAGATATTTCAAAGCGTACCTCCCTGAAAAATCATCCCAGACACCATATGCAGACAGCCAATTTCCCTCTTCATTGCTTTTGTTGCACTCTGTGCTTGGCTATATAGCCACCCATACTGTTCTGTAATGGTCTATATCCTGGCACTAGACTCATCTTTTTCTAGCAATGGACTGTTTTTTTACTGAAATATTCTTATTATTTAGACTAGAGCTTGACATTAGTCACTCAGTACTTAGAAGAATTTAGAGAATTAAGAAAGGAAGAGGGGAAGGGAGGAGTTATGGTGATAGCCCAGAATTCATCCATCTGTTCATCCATCCTTCTTGTAGTAGACTTCTTAGGAACCACCCTCTTCTACTCTTAGTCTGTGTGATTCAGGTGGAGTTAATTCCATACTTGGCTTCAGGGGTGGACATATGGATTTTGAGAATACAAGTATAAATTTTTCTGCCAATTCTGAATGTGGAGCTTTGAAAGCTCAAATATTTCAGAAATAGAAAAAAATATGGTGTATGATTTCTAAAAATACATCTATTGGAAGTAAAATTGTATACTCCTTTATCATACATATCAACAAAGCTAAGATGTCTACTAAATATTCAAGTATTATATCCCAAAAGCCTAATCTATGAATGACCTCATTACTTTCAGAGATGAATAAAATCATATCCATGCAAATGAGTCCTTGGATGCAAGTTACATACTCTTTGTGAAAACTTACTTGAACTTTTGCCTAGAAGATCCTTATGCATATTCTATATGTTGATATTCTTTTGGTGTTTATGGCAGAACAGCTATTTTTGACTCTTGACTCTTTTTTTTTTTCCTTTTTAATCAGTCATACAGTCCTTCCTCTGAGATGTCCTGGCAATTCCATATTTCTTTTCCATCTCCAAACTTCTTATTCTGCTATTGCCTTTCTTAGTTCTCTGTGGTACCAGCCTCTAGAGAAAATAAAGGGACATTTCACCTCTGCACACTCTCTTCCACCAACACAGAAGTAGCAAGGTGACAAAGACAAAAACTGTATCCAGCCCACAGAAGTGTCTTTCAAAAGCCAAATTGTAACAATTTGAGGATTTAACAAAAGTTTAACTTCCAGCTTTTCTTGAAAAGTAAGTTCCAACAAACCTAAAGCCCAAGTTCTTGCATGCTAATTATTGTGAACTGAATTATGTCCCCCCTAAAAGATGCATTGAAGTCCTAACTGTTGGTACTCATGAATGCAACCTTATTTGGAAGCAGAGATTTTGCAGATGTAATCAAGGTAAGATGAGGTAAAATTGGATCAAGATGGGCCTCAATTTAATGACTAGTGTCCTTTTAAGAAGAGGGAAATTTGGACAGAGACATAGAAGAGAACATTGTATGAATATACACAGACATAGAGAGAATCCCTTTGTGGCAGAGATTAGAGTGATGCATTTACAGCTAAGGAACACTTAACATAGCTGTCTATGAAGGGGCAAAGAAAGATCCTCCCATAATACTTCAAGAAGCACACGACTTTGCCAATACTTACAATTAGAACTTCTTTAAACTTCAGAATTGTGAGACAAGAATTTTCTATTGTCTTTTTTTCTAAAGATTTTATTTATTTATGTGAGACAGAGAGAGCTTGAGAAGGGGGTCAGAGAGAGAAGCAGACTCCCTGCTGAGCAGGGAGTCAGATGCAGGACTTGATCCCAGGACTCCAGGATCATGACCTGAGCCAAAGGCAGTCACTTAACCAATTGAGCCACCCAGACACCCCAAGAATTTTCTATTGTCTTAAGCCACCCAGTTTATGGCATTTTGTTATGCAGCCGAAGACACTAATGGGTAAGAAATGAACAAAGGCTGCTCCCTTTAGATAGTGCTTATGATTTCAGTCCCAGGAGTTAAGGATAGACCCTGTTGTCTCCTGTGGTTTCTATGTCGTAAAGGCTAAATGTCAGTGTCATCTGCCATCTTATACTCAGTCAGTTTTCCCAATTTGCATGATGCCTTTGATCCTTGTAATTTGTGATATCTTAGTATTTGTATATTAATAAATTTATTTTTATTTCAAGTTGTTTATTTTCTTTAACCCAGCTATCAAAAATATTTTGTTTTTGCTGCTGCTGTTTTTGATGTAGTTGCTTACATTTTGGATATTGGATTTATCTTGACAAAATGAAAAAAAAAAGGAAAGAAAAAGAAATATCCAGGTCTTTCCCCAGATACTGATTTTTTTTTTAAGATTTTATTTATTTATTTGTCAGAGAGAGTGAGTACAGACAGACAGAGAAGCAGGCAGAGGCAGAGGGAGAAGCAGGCTCCCTGCCGAGCAAGGAGCCCGATGTGGGACTCGATCCCAGGACACTAGGATCATGACCTGAGCCGAAGGCAGCCACTTAACCAACTGAGCCACCCAGGCGTCCCCAGATACTGATATTTTGTGCTGGATAATTCTTTGTTTTAGGGATAGTCCTGTAGCTTGTAAGATATTTATTGGTATCCCAAGCTTCTGTTCAGTGAATGCCAGAGGCATCCTCAAGGTTGCAACAGCCCAAAATGACTACAGACATTGTTAAATATTATGGAGGGGGAGAGAGTTGGAGGTGGGGGGTGAAGGAAGAGTTGTGAGTGGAATGACAAAATCTCCCTCACAGAGAACCACTGTCCTAGGCTATTTTTCACATCTAGTCTCATAAAAATAAACACAGTAGCATGCTATAACAAATGTTTCAACATAACAAATGCCTCTCAGAAAATAATGCATACTTTTGTCACCTTCTATACATCTAGCTCTAAAAATTTTCTTCTTTTAGTCTGTGACAAAAAGTGTTAACTGTTTCCCAGTATCCCTTTGGCTGTTCTGCCTTAATAAGAAGAACACTGGTATTTATTTGGACACACTGCTGTGTAGATAGAAAACTTCATTCTCTAGCTGAGCGTGGCCAATCAAAGTATGTACATAGATGTAGATGTTGGCCACTGAGATCCAAATGGGAGTGCTACGTGAAACTTTCAGAAAGGGCTTACTCTTATTATTTATCTTAAAGAAAGGGCTTACTCTTATTATTTCTCTTTTGCTTTCTGCTGCCTGGAATTTTAATGTAATGGTTGGGTCTCTGGCAGCCATCCTGAGGCAATTCACTAAAAATAGAGGAAAAACAAGTCAGAAGAAGTCTGGGTCCCTGAAACAGAGCAGCTGCCATATCATTTCAGGACTGCCTCCCTTAGAACTTCAATTCAGAAGAGAAAAATAAATTTTATCTTGTTGACATCACTCTTATTTCAGGTTTCCTACCACATGGAACACAGCCTACTTGTAAAGTTAACAAATAGACCATGCCAATTCTAAGAAATTCTCCCAAAGTTTATTTGATGGTAATCTGTACTATTTCAATAGCTCTCTTTAAAGTCAAAATGTTTTTTTGTAATATGACAATAATAATATATATCTTATGTTTCAGATCAGAGATAATGTATATAAAGCACCTTACACACTGCCTATATGATAGATATATTGCTATAATCGAACATGAGAGCAATTATAACCATTGTAATTATTATTGGATCTGAGAATATCTTCATTTAGAATTCCTATGGTCCAGGGAAATTATTCTAATGGTCTTTACAGTGTCTTTTTTGGGTGGCTAGGATATCTGGCTAAGTGAAACTTACACATATGACTTAACTTTTGTGTTATAGATAAGTGTAATATTAAATACACTAATTAATATTTTAAAAATGGTTTGGGGGCCCCCAAATGTTATGATATTTAGTCTTTTAAATTCAAATACAGTTATTTCCTGTAACACTAGGTATGACATCTGGTATCACCAATTGTATTTTAAAATTTAGAGATGCCTCAGTACCACTTCTAGAGAATCTGGTTTGATTCTTGGATTCAGCCTAAACATTCAAATGTTTTTAGAGCTCTCCAGTTTGTTAAAATCCATAGCAAAGTTTGAAAACCACTGCTTTACACAATAGTCACAACAGGTGGTTCCTACTGTTTGCTACAGTTGTTAGAAATCAAGAGCCTGGTACCTGAGAGGAGTGAGCAAATGTTAGCTCTCCAGGTTGCCAGAGTGCTAATCAAAGTAATTATAAGATTTGCTTTTTTTTTTTTTCATCATATTCTTCTCTTCTGATATTCTTCTCTCCCTATCAATCATTAGCCATCTAAAATAGGAAAGGGATTTACTATTTAATTTTTTTTTAAACTTTATATGAACCCTTAGAGTAACAGCTGGAAAGAGACTGTCAGAATGCCTTAGCAACAGAATGGATTCTTATGGCATTTTTAGCCACAATAGTTTTGACTCCCAACCTATTGCTTTTCTTATTTCTAGTATTGACCTTTGTCACTACTACCACTGTTTTTTTTCAGACTAAAACTAAAGGGCAGTTAAGAAAACAAAGGGAAAAAATTAATTTCCTCTTTGTGCACCTTGGAAACTGTCTTTTTTTTCTCTAATTTTCTTTAATTTTATTTTTTTCAGGGTTCCAAAATTCATTGTTTGTGTACCACACCCAGTGTTCCATGTAATACGTGCCATTTTATAACAAATTACAAAATGAAATAAAGCAATACAAAATGAGGGAATGATATTCTGTTTTTTTATATCCATTTTCTATGAAAAATAATTCATCACAGCATTGCTCCACCTCCCTCAAAACTCAACTTGCTAAAAAATTATAGTTTTTTTTAAAGATTATTTATTTATTTATTTGACAGAGAGAGATCACAAGTAGGCAGAGAGGCAAGCAGAGAGAGAGGGAAGAAGGCTCCCCGCTGAGCAGGAAGCCTGATGCGGGGCTCGATCCTAGGACCCTGAGATCATGACCTGCATCAAAGGCAGAGGCTTAACCCACTGAGCCAACCAGGCACCCCTAAAAAATTATAGTTTATAACAATCCAATTTTTAATGCCTGGAATTGCTTTAAAATACACAAAAAGTATGTTACTGCTTGTCCTAAGTGGATATTATGAGCTAGGATTTAAAAGAAAACATTATATATATCTAATTGCTGATGTCAAACAGGTTTTAAAGTGACTCAGCTTTAATGATAGAAAATGGAATTTGAAAATTGAACACAAAACATTTTTATTCGTGAAGGTCAGAAGTGTATTCCTTTAACTTGCTTGTAAATATATTTTTAACTTTTGTGGGGTAAACTCTCACACAAAATACATTAACTTGGTTGTTGTAACAAGGAAACATCCATGTTAACATCTCTACAGGTCAAGAAGATAGAGTATTGTCAGCACCTAGAGTACCTTCCAGTTCCTTCTCAATCCCACTCTTCCTTCCTGCAAGAGGTAATCAACAGCCTGACTTTTATGGTAAATATTTACTAACTTTTCTTTATAGATTTATTAATTAAGCATATATCTATAAACACTAGAATTAGTTATGTCTGATTCATAAAACATGTATATATATTTATAATTTATATAAAATGTATGTAAATTTTATATAAATGGAACTCTTTTGGTCTGTCCTCTTTCAATCCATACTATGCTTGTGAGATTCATTCATATAATTTCCTATAGTTATAGTTCACTAAATTAATGCTACACGTTATTTCATTGTGTTAATATACCACGTTAATATACCACAGTTTATTCATTACCCTTCAGAAAAATGTGACTGCATTCAGTTTGAGGATATGATAAATAAGACTCTTATGAATATTCTAGTACATGTCTTTTAGCACATCCAACAAAGGTTGGTGTGATAAGATCCTGATGTGCAGGGAACTATGGAGATGATTAATAGATGGGCAGTGAATAATAGTATTATTTAATTCAGGGCACCTAGGTGGCTCAGTTGCTGAAGCCTCCAGTTCTTGATTTCAGCTCAGGTCATAATCTCAGGTGAGACCTGTGAGATGGAGTTCTGCATCCAGCTCCGTGCTCAGCAGGGAATCTGCTTGAGATTCTCTTTCTCCTTCTCCCCTGAGTGTGTACATGCTCTCTCTCTCTCAAATGAATAAATCTTAAATATATATATATATATGTATATATATATATATATATACATATATATATATATATTCCTTAATTCATACAAGGATGAATGTCCAGGAGACTGAGAAGTGCCCCTATCACTACAGCAAGAAATCACAACGCCTTGCCCAGTTTTGCATCTGAGCTAGTTCTAAGACCCTGATTCCAGGGACTGGAGGAAAAGCTGGATCCTCAGGAGGCAGAACACAGTTATACCATGGCAATTGTATGCAGTAATGATTTTCTGGGTCCTTTCTCGGGGCAACATATATAAATTTATTCAGGTTACCATCCACTGGCAAAAAAAAGCATATCCAAATGTTTTGAGGACTTTTGGACACAGGTTTGGAGTGATATTGATACCAATGAGCCTGAAGCATCATCATGGCCTACCGATCAGGATAGAGATTTATGTGGGGGCAAGTAATAAATAGTCTCCTGACCCAACCCCAGCTCGTAGTGGGTCCGTTGGGTCCACAGACTGAACTGGTGATCATTTCTCTGTTCCTCAACATATAATTGTAAGGCACAACAAATTGTGGTTGGCAGAACCATAGTACTGGTTCCTTGACCTGTGGAGTAAGAGCTATCATAAGTGGGGAATTCAAAGTGGCAGCTGCTGAAACTGTCGGAACCCTCTTCTGCCACTGTAATATATAAAAATGATACTCCTCCGAGAGTTAATGATGGAGGTTATTATCACTTTTAAAGATCTAAAGGATGCGAGAGTGATATCCTCATTGTACACCCATTTAATTTTCCAGTCTGGCTCCCACATGGGTCAGACGTATCCAGGATGATATAGTAGATTACCTCAAATTTGAGCAATTAATAGCTTATTTACAACTGTGGTGCCTGATGCAGTATTTTAGCTAGATAATAAACTAGACTACATTAACATAGTCTTAGGTATACAGTCAATGATCTCACAGATGCATGCTTTTTCATGTCTGTGGGAAGGGGAACCAGAAATAGTTCATATTCACATGAGATAGATAAAGTAAATATTATCTTGCAGAGGGCTATGTTAATTTCTCCATCATGATATAGTCCAAAGGGACTTGCACATTTCACATGAATTCCACACTTCACCATATTAATGAAATCAATTAATCAGACTAAATGAATAAAAAGAGACAAATCCTTGGAGGCTATGATGCAACACATGAAATCTTGCTACTTGGGACACACGACCCAGCAGACCATCTAATTTAAGAGACACCTGTGATGAGAAAAGGTACTGTGTAGAGTTTATAACAATATCTAGTAGAATTCCAACGCATACCCCTGAAGTTCTAGAGAAGGCAGAATATTGTATAACAATTATAAAACATCCCCTGGTAAAAGATGGTGAAGATGGACCAGGAGCCTGGCTGGGGGTTATTAAGCAACCATGTAGCTCGTGTTGAGCTGAGTTCCATCAGACCTACCAAATCATAACATCAGGTGGAATCTGCACCAATTCACCGTGAGATGAAAGTCATTCATTTTGAATCAGATAGAAGAAGGGCAAAGAGTATGAACCCCAAAGCCAGGCAAACTAGGTCTGATGCCATATATCCCACTCTTGCACCTAAACCTTTCCCTTGGCTCACTCTCTGGTCTCTAAGAGGAAAGAGATGGTGAGCATGTAAGGCAGAATAATGCACCCTCAAAGATATCCACATCCCAATTTTCAGAAACTGTGAATATGCTAGGTTATATGGTATAGTGGATTGCATAGTACCCCCTAAAAATTCGTGTCCACTGGGAACCTCAAAATATGAACTTGCATGGGAATAAAATTCTTGTATATAATAATTAAGGTAAGGATCAAGATGTGATAATAACGGTTTAGGGTAGACTCTAAATCCGATGGAAGTGTCCTTATAAGAAGTGTCCTTATAAGGAAGTGTCCTTATAAGTGTCCTTATAAGAAAAGGACACACGCCAATACAGAGAAGAAGGTGATGTAAAGATAAAGGCAGAAATTTAGTAATGTATTTATAAGCCAAATACCAAGGACATCTGCCAGTAGCTTCCAGAAGCTAGGAGAAAAACATGGAATGGTTTTTCCTTCAGAGGTTCTAGAGGGGCTCAACCCTATGAACACCTTGATTTTGGTTATTTGGATTCCTAAACTGTAAGAAAATAAACTTCTGTGGTTTTAGGCCACCCTGTTTGTGGTAATTCATTAGAGCAGCTCTAGAAGATTAATACACATAGCAAACAGGAATTAAGGTTATAAATAGAAATAAAGTTGCTCTCAGCTAACCTTGAGATGGAGAGATCATTCCAGATAATCCAAGTGGGCTCAGTGTCATCATTCAGATCCTTAAATTTGGAAGAGGTGGCAGAAGAGAGAGAAGCAGGGAGATGGCAGCATGAGAAGGAGTCCTCCTGCCTGTGATGGCTTTGAAGGGAGAGGAATAAGACCACGTGCCAAGGCATGCAGGTAACCTCCAGAAGCTGGAAAAGGCAAGAAAGTAGGTATTTCTGGAAAGTTTAAGGAAGGAAATCAGTCCTGTTGATGCTTTCTTTTAGCACAGTGAATTTCCTCATTGTCCCATGAAAAGTAATTGTATACTTAAATCCCATCTTGTACCTTTGCTCCTGTTGGTCCCTTTGCATGGGGCTTGGACAGTTTCCCCTGTCCATATTTTATCCATTCTTCAAACGTAATTCAAGTACATCCTCCTCCAAAAAGGCTTTTTCTGGCCACTTTAGTCCTAACCAAGTGTCCCCTTCTCAAATTTTCAATAATATTAATAATCTATATCACATAATCTAATACATTCATATATTTTCATCATATATCCTACTGACTAATATGCTAAGGTTGCCTTCCCAAATAAGTTTCAAGCAGTATCAGTCAAAGTCCCAAGCAGAAACAAATGGCAATGGTACACACAAAGTAAGATAATTTGAGGAGGGTTTATTTACAAAGGGACTGTTTGTAAAGGTGAGGGTGAGGTGAAGTACAAGGGATTGTGGAATAACCTGGATATAGTAAAAGCAAATTAATACATCCCTAGGCAAGAAGGCATAAGAGGGAAGGACCAGATGCAGAACTCAGAAGGAGAAATGGTAAATTGTAATCAGCTGCCTTGAGAAGAACAGTGACCATTTGTTCAGAGGGCAGATGGTCCTGCATGGGACCTGGGAAAGGAATAAATACTTTGGTCTTACTCTGGTTGGTGCTTTCATTGACAAGCTCAATTAAAATCACAAGGCAAAGTAGTCCTGTTAACATAGTTCATATGGTTCTGCCTCCTGAAAAAAAGAACAATGTGGAAAATATTGGAGAATGGATCAGTAGAGGCAACAGAATAAGGGCTTTAGTATCATTCAAACCATTCTGAGGTCCTGACAGGACTACAGGGATAGTGTATAAATATGCATTTATAAATACTCATTAATTATATCTAATGTAATACAAGAAAAAGAAGCTATGTGATTTTGTTAATTAAATAAATGTTAATTCCTTACCATGTGATAAGCATTCTTTTTTTTTAAAGATTTTATTTATTTATTTGACAGAGAGAGAGATCACAAGTAGGCAGAGAGGCAGGCAGAGAGAGAGGGAAGTAGGCTCCCTACTGAGCAGAGAGCCCAATGCAGGGCTCAATCCCAGGACCCTGAGATCATGACCTGAGCCAAAGGCAGAGGCTTTAACCCACTGAGCCACCCAGGCACCCCTAAGCACTCTTCTTTAAGTCCTAAGGATATAGTGGTAAACACAACAAAAGGAAAAAAAAAAAACCTGCTTCAATGAGATTGCACATGTCATGTAGCAAGAACATATGACAGAGCTATAAAATACTTGGTTATATGCCAGAGATATGCCCAAATAGATTCCAAATCTCAAAATCAAAACCTTCCTCTAAATAGTTTAGTGACTTATAAAAAGTCCATTATGAGAAAAATAGATGAGTCTCTTTAAAAGTCAATATGTGGACTCTAAAAAAAAAGTGCTAAAAATTGCAATAAATTGTGTTTTATTTTTTATTTTCTATTTTTTAGATTTTATTTATTTGTTTGACAGAGAAGAGAGAAATTATAAGTAGGCAGAGAGGCAGCCAGGCAGAGAGAGAAGGGGAAGCAGGCTCCCTGCTGAGCAGAGAGTCCAATGTGGGGCTCAATCCCAGGACCCTGAGATCATGACCTGAGCCAAAGGCAGAGGCTTTAACCCACTGAGCCACCCAGGTGCCCCTTAACTGTGTTTTTAAATGTCATTAATTGTTTGTATAAATTCCCCACTGTGTTTGCTTAATAATAGATGAACATGTACAGATTTGATATGTAAATTAGAGCCCTCAACCCAAAAGCTCATGTGATGTGAATGTACTTTGATACAAATAAATTCCACAGACGCACAGTAGTACAGTTTCAACTAACTTCCAGCCAAGCTTCAGCTTAGTTTGGCCCCCATTACCTCTTTGATGAAGATCTTTTTGCTATGAAAATTAGGCATGAAATTCTTTAATTTTAATGCTGAACATAGTCCCTTTTGGTTGTTCCATGACAGACCAACGGTTCTCCAATAGGATGTTTGAAATTTTTCAAATGTTACATAAGAGAATTGCATTAACTTAGTTACCCTTCGAAAACATTAATTTTCGGTGTTCTTATAAATATATGTTAGCTCCTTTTGTTAAGCCTGAGTAACTCTCCATTTGCATGTTAGTTTCCCAAAACCCTCTTTATCAAGATATTCAAGGTCATTAGATATTTATTAATAAAAATGTCCAACAATTAAAAAGACACTTAAGGACCTAAAATGAATCTTCATGGACAGGATCCTTGTTACAGGTATTAATTATCAATTATTTTCAGGCAGTCAACCTAATTATTATTATTATATATCAACTACATAGGAAGCACTAAGTCAGGAACTTTGGGTAGAAAAAGATATATAGAGTATAGAAAATGTCCTTAAGTGTCTAACCTAGTTTTAGATGAAAACATAGGTGGGAGAAGCTAACTATAACTCAAGAAAAAATGTAATTCTGAGTTCCCTATATGTTGAAATTTAAGAAGATACTAACTATACATAAACAAGAAATCCTTCAGGGGAGACAAATATTTGAGCTGATCCCTGCAGAAGGAGGTCTTATTTGTTTTTTATCTAATATGGAAAAGATAACATTTCAGTAAGAGAAAAAGACATAACAGAAAGGCAGGTATTTGAAAGTATGGAGCTTTTGGTTACCCAGGTTTTTGCTTGGACAAATAAATCTGTTTGGTTTTGTCCATTAGGAAGACATTAAGTGGAAAATTTCCAAGAGCACTTTCTTCCCATTGCATCTGAAAATATTTATATAATTCACAGCCAGAATAATTATATTCACTTGCTTCTTTGTAAAAGCAGATCATTGTTTACAAGATCAATAGTTTTAAACAATTAAATGTAATAGATTAAAAATTTTATGAAATATGAAATGTTAGCTATTTAATCAATTATAAAACCTTTCCTCTTCTCTGTTCATCAAAAATTCTATCAATCTTTTAAGAATTTATTTCTTCATCTTCAGACTAGCATTTCCCTCTCTTTATTTTGTGTTTCTATAGACATTTGTATGTGTTTCATGACAAATAACCACATTATATATTGTTTTTAGAATTTACACCCAGTTAATATTTGTTTATCTTCAAATACTGAATTATCTATCAAATAGTAAACATTATGTAACAGGTCATATTTGTCTTTTCCCTTTAAGTTCTCAAAAGCATAAAGGTAACTTTGATTCTTAATCATAGGATTTATATTAAGCTAAATAATCAGTGTATTTTTTTCTCCTTTCACTTAAATGTGTATTTGTAAACTGTGAAAATATTAGGATATGTATTTACATGTAGAGTATATTTTAAAATCATGACATTATTTTTAATGTAGTCTTTCCCAAACACTTGCAAAAACATAAATAATAAATTGCTTAAAATTTTATTTTTATTTGGAAAAGTACTGGTTCATGTCAAATGTCCTAGTACAAGAATGTCTCTATGAATAATTTTTACACATTTATAAACTATTCTTTCTCAAGTTAAGAGCTTTTTGAGAGTTATGATTCTACTAAATAAAATATAAAAACAAAGAGGTACAAACAAGGACAACTATTTGTTAAAACACATAGCTTTGTAAAAATTATAACTTAACTATAACTACAGTGACATGCTGCCCAGTTAATCGTGCCCAACAGCTCAGTGTAGGAATTGGCAAGTATGTATTTTAACTTTAACTGAATTTTTACTCACTACTAAAATAACGGCTCTTAAAGCTACACAGCTTAACAACCAAAGAGTTATGTACAGTTACAGATGGTGAAAATATTTGTACTGCAGATCTACTGTATTCTCCATTGCCAAATTTACAGTTTTCTGATCAGCAAATCCTAGACTACATACAATCATGTTCAGTTCATGACATAATTGACAAGGCAGCAAAAATACTGATCACGTCAGTTGAATCACTGTATGGTGTACCCATGGCTGATTAAGTTTTGGTGAGAAAAGTAGGAAACCGTTATGATACTCTGATATAACAGAATGAAAGAAGGTGAAACTATCTGGAAATCATAATCTAGGTAAAAGATAGTTCTCTGTGTGTATTTGTGGTTCTGTTAATGTGATTTGTTGTTGTGTTACCCTAAGGTAACAGGATTTGTGAGAATTTTTGAAATTTTTGAAATTTGTGAGAATTTGAAAGAATTTCCTCCAAATAATTCCATCTTATATCCTTTAAATTTTGCTATTAGTAATTGTGTTTTTTATTTAAATATTGGAAATCTAAATGCCTCTGAAATGTATTGGGTCCCTAAACTTCTAAACATGTGTTTGTCAGAATGTTTTTTGGGGGGAATTATGTGAGGGTATGGAATGAAGGTGTTGTATATAGTTTCTCAGGGCCTTTGCTTTTGACACAGAGGGATAAAATTCTGTGGTGGAAATTCCGGATATCAAAAACAACCTGTTGAAGAATATTCCTAGTCATTTGAGGGTAGTCATGGTACATAGTTCTGCTCAAAGAGTTGTAGGTGAGAGTTTGCTAGGTGGGATTTCTGACACTATGAAGACTTTTTAATTTTTTTTTTAGAAAAGGAGGGTAGATTCAACTTATACACCCTTTTATGCCTTTTTTGGTCTGTTTTTTTCTTTTTCCCCTAACTCATCTTGCTTGGAATGCTTATTAGAGGCTATGTTGCAGTCATGAAGAAACAAACATGCAAAAAATATTAAAGCATAATGTGGGACAACTCTGTGCCTCTAATGGCATATGCTTGAGGACTTCCTAAAAAAGAACTTCTTATGGCTTAAAACTAATAGACTTCTGTCTGAGTCAAGCACATTTATACAGAGTTTTCTATTGTGTGTAGCCAAGTGAAATTCTTACAGATACACTTTCAATCTCCCCATGCAGAGGACTGCCTCCCCATTATTTACTAATCCTGTTGCAGTGCCAAAGCCAATTAGATAACCCAGGAGAATGCCAATGTCACATTGCTTAATACTGATACCAACATTGGAAAGTTTTTGTAAAGGTGAAGGATTCTAAAACTATCCTGAATGTTTATTATGGAAATTTATTCAACATAAAAAATGCCACACATGAACAACATAATGCCCAAGGTGTTTTTTTCATGGACTATTTAAACAGTCATTTAGAGCAAAGAATTCCCATCTGTATGTCTTTTTCCTCCTAGGTTTTTTTTTTGGGGGGGGGCAGGTTTCATAATATAGTGTCTGCCAGAATAAGGTAAAAGAAACCCTATTCTGGCCCGTAATGGTGCATGACAAAATATCATGAAACAAAACTAAAAAGAATTGAAAGAGAAATTTCTTGACCTGAATTTATTCTTTAGATTATGGTTGACAGCATAATGAGAGATGACAGTAAAACATGATCTGTCAGGGAAAATGATCCATTATTTTCTGCAATGTTGCATTATGCTATGAACTCATAATTTAGATTTTTAAAAAGTATGAAATTAAATCTTTAAAAATATAGTAGAAGGAATGTATTTAGCAGGTAAGAATTATTTCTGTACTTAATTCTATCCAAGATTAACTATGTTAATGACTAAATTAATGGAACTACAGTTTTGTTATTTAGATTAACTTTCTGTGTAAAATACATTAACAGTATTCGGCAGAAGAGTTTAATGCAGAAGACTTGAAATAAAATATTAGCATGAAGAGTTTCATAATTATATTTTGTCCAACAAGAGACAGAATATTCAGTCAAGACAAATTAGAGCAAGAGAAATGGAAATTTGTCTTTGAAAAGATTAAATATGTCCACATTGGGTAAAAGCATCTCAAAGAATTTCAAAATCCAAAGTGCTGTAAAACATTACCAAAATGTGCTTGAATATGCAGTATGGCTTACATATGCAGTGTTGGTTAAAAAGAAACATTCAAATTAGTTATCAAATTTAGAATTTTTAACAGATTTGGAAGAGGGAGTCTGTTTTAGCAGTAAGGGCATGGAATTCATGTATTAGTTACAAGGCTGGGAAATAAACTGAACTGAACTCATTTTATGACCTAAAGCATATCTCCTCTCCATCTTAATTTCCTTAGCTGTAAAACTGAGCCAATAGAGATCAATGGTCCTTGTTCCCTTAACCTGCCTTATTCCATAGGCAGGAAGTTCCCTTGAAAGTCAATGCAGAGAAGGTTGGGAAAAGGGCACTGAAAACAAACATTATTGCACATGAAGCTTTATGTATAAGCCCTAGATTTTACTGTTATAATAATGACAACTTGCAGCTTCGATCATCTTTGATTTATAGTCAAGCACAGCTATTTAATTGCAAGTATGTATTTTCATTTAGTGGTTTCATGGCAGAATTGATTTTATATTGTCAATAAGTATACTTATGCACATGCTTATTCTTTATAATGTCACTAAAATAGACGACAATTTGTAGTAAATTATTTCTAGATACCTTTATAGTATCAAGCATATGATATAACTGTATATCAATCTGAATAAAACACACCTATGTTTCTTTAAAAATAGGATATATTGCTACTTAGAACTAAGAGTATTTTACGGGGTGGTGTGAATTTTGGTGATGCTGTTTTAAATGATTATTGGATTGTATAGTAGTAGGGATTGTCATCTTCCAGAAAGGTAATGGTGAATTCATGATTACCTTCCTTCCTCTTTCTTTCCCTCTTTCCTTCTTTCCAGTCTTCCTTCTTTTCTTTCTATCCCTCCATTCTCCTTCTCTTGCTCCTTGTATCTGTCCCCACCTGTTTTCCTCCATCCAGTCCTTCTCTTTCTTCTCTCCTGTCACCTTTTCATCTTATCTCCTTCCTATCCCCACATCTTCCCATCTCTTCTCTTTCTGCCCTGATTCAATTCCAACCATCTATCCTCCTTGCTTCCCTTTCTTCCTTTCATGGATCCTTCCTCCTTTCCATCCACACATTCATGTATTTATCCTCCATGCTTTCTTTTCTTCTTTCTTATAACAAACACTTATTGGATACTTACTAAATGCCAGAAGTCATGCCCGATATTAGACATCCTGAAATAAATAATACATGATCTCCAAGGAACTGAATGTCTACAAGGAGGAAAGAACAATGTAAGACTTACTAGTAAAAACATACGGAGGAAAGAAGTATGGGTTGGAAAAATGAGGATTGTGCTCAATATTACACTTCAATCCTCCATTTCTACTTACAGAGACCACTTTACAGATACCTAGTGTCACCAACAAGTATCCCCCCTACTGTGACACACTGTGTTAAATATTATCACAACTATTAAGAATTTCTCTCTGCAGATCTCAGTGCTTTCTTTTAATAGCTCATTGTATTGTCCTAAGAAAGTTCGTTCTGAAGATACATTGAATTAGTCAAGCACCAGAGATTTACTTGGGCTTCTCAAATCCTGCATATTCTTAAGAAAGATCTGTCTTCCATGCCTGGCCCTTGGTTCAGCTCCAGGGAACTGACCCCAAACCTTGGAATATCTTGCTGATAAGCATGTTTTTGTTTACCTGAGGTCTTGAGCCATTCTGTCAGTCTGACATCTTAAGGGCCTGGAGACTGAGTAGGTGAGGTCAGCTATATGAGCATTACATGCTTATGTGACTGATTAACAGTAAAAACCTTGGACACCAAGTCTCAGATGAACTTGCCTGGTTGGCAGCACTTCACATGTGGTCACATGTTGTTTGGGGGAAAATTAAGCCTATCTCCATGTGGCTATAATGGGACAGGACATGCAGAAGCTTGTGCTTGGTTCTCCTGAACTTTGCACCCATGTGACTTTTCCCTTTGCTGATTTTAATGTATATCCTTTCACCGCGATAAGCTATAACAATGACTATAATAACAACTTTATGAGTCTTGGGAGTCCTAGTAAATCATGAAGCCTAAAGGTGGTCTAGGGGACCCTTAAGATGCCAAGAGTTAACTATTCCATTCACTATACTTTCTACCGACCATATGTAATACTATAGTTATGCAGTATGATACCACTGAGTGCAATTAGGTAAAAGTGTATGGAATCACTTTGTTTTGTTTCTTACAACATTGTGTGGGTCCACATGTATAATAAAATTCATCTCAAGAACTCAAAACCTGGGGCGCCTGGGTGGCTCAGTGGGTTAAAGCCTCTGCCTTCGACTCAGGTCATGGTCCCAGGGTCCTGGGATGGAGCCCCACATTGGGCTCTCTTCTCAGCAGGGAGCCTGCTTCCTCCCCTCTCTCTCTGCCTGCCTCTCTACCTACTTGTGATTTCTGTCTGTCAAATAAATAAATAAAAATCTTTAAAAAAAAAAAGAACTCAAAAATTTTTTTAATACACTCTTTGTACTGTACCCTAAAAGTTGTGCTTTTTATTTTATGTCAATTATCCCCCC
>RCUC01127646.1:0-36384 GCA_003697995.1 Taxidea taxus jeffersonii
AGAAAACAGACCAAGAGAAGGGAGAGATTTGGTGGGGAGGACAGCACCAGGTCTCTCCCCTGTCTGTCACACAGGCTATGAAGAGGTCCAGGGTTTTGTTCATTTGTTTGTCTTTTCAGTGTGCTTCTTACTTAGGCTGCTCTTCAGAGAAGCCATGGGTGGGGCAGGAGCTATCTGGATTCAGGCTCAGAGTCCCAGGTCTGCCAGTGACTCAATGTATGTGGCCTCAGTTTCCTCCTCTGGAGAATATTTTTTCACTGGTCCAGGCTTTTGAGACCTGGATATTCTGGATGTGCTTAGAATAGCTTACCCTCCAGGAACATCAAAGCCAGATGTGGTCTGTCTGTGCAACTCAGCTGATCTCAGTTGGCATTAGCTACTTCAGTTCGCCTATGATGACTTAATCCCTCCTGCTGAAAACCCTGACCCACGCAAGTAGACTCAATAAATTGATGTGTAGAAATTACCATTCCCTGGGGCTGCTCTCATCAGTTGTGAACAGGTGGTTGTCCAAGGCCTTCTGAATGAGCCCTGGAGTCCAGCTGGGATAAATCCATCTCTCCCAAGTGACATTTTTCTGGGAGGTGACATTGAATTATAGCGCATTATAATAGCATTTTACTCGGTTCTTTAATCTTTATTTAACTGGAGTTGGAACCTCCTGCTGAATCTGGAGACATTTCATAGCAGGAGGATATCCTGACTGTACAGAGATGATTGTTATGAACGCTGGAATGGGGTGGCAGAGTGAACGCTTTGGGGGTGTTGAGGGTGACGCTTATAGACATTTTGATGTGGTGGAGGAGGCTGGCTTTGGCAGGGCCAGACACCTGGGCATGAATCTCTTCCAACAGATACCCAGCTTGGATCCCTAGAGACACAATGATTTTTATTCATTCGCTCATGCATTCATTCATTCACTTTCTCATTCTCTTAAGAAACATTTATTGAGGATCTCTTTGCTGGGCAAATGCACTGGGTGACAAGGATCACCCAGGTGATTAGCCTCAGGGATCCCAGTCTTGTCCCAGAGGGAGACTCTGTCATGATAAGTATCTGAATGGATATCAGAACACTTAAGTCCCTTGGGAAAGGGTAGATGATGAAGATGTCTGTCTTCAAGTGGGTGCCCCAAGGCAGGCCCAGGGTAAGGGCTGAGTTCTGGTACTTCATCTGGGAACTTATTTAGGGAGCCCAGTGAGGAAGTGCAAAGAATGACACAAGGAGGGTAGAAAAGTTACAAAGGAGTGTTGCTGAGTGTTTGCCTCTGTAGGCAATGAATTTAGCCCCACTGGGGAATTCTAAACGAGCTCCATGAAGACATCTCAGGACCATCCTCCTAGTGGGTAGGAAGCTAAAGCCTTTTTGCATTGACCCTCACCAGCTCTCCCCCCCAACCCCCCACCCCGCAGTAGGCTATAGGTCCCCTCCACTTGGATGTTGTGATGCCAGAGAAAATCCACAGGCAAAGAAGAAGTGGGGAATAGACATCTGAGGACAGCATCTACTGCAGTGTTTTAGAAAAGGAGATGTCTGAGCGGACTTTGAAGACTGAATAGGAGTTTTCAGCCAAAGCAGGTGTGCAGAATGGCTTTTCCAGGAAACCAATAACATGGGATGGAATGAGAGGCAGGACATTGTTTTCAGACATTTATTGCTCATGGGAAGAGAGAAGTGGCTTGAGGGCCAGGAGTGTTCATGAGATCAGTTTCCAGGCCAAGAATGGGAAAGGTCTGGGCAGCTTGTATATATACAGAGAAGCCTTGGGCCACTGGAGGGGACAATATGAAGGAAAGGGAGACAGATGGAGAGGGACAGGTTGATGGAGATAGCTGGGCCCCTACAGGCATCCCTGCCAGAGTGGTGTCCAGAGATGACCAGAGGGACAGCCTTCCACGAGGGCAGGGCCCCCTCTACCTGAAAGGGATGACAATAAGTTGGGAAGGAGACTGGGAGTATGTTCCCCCTGGCCTCCACTTCCCCAACGTTGGAGAAGGCCAGATGACCAGCAGCACCTGAGGGGTCGGGATCTGGGTGGAGCTCCAGAAAGGTAAAGGTCTGGGATGGTCTTCAATGAAGGAAGCAGAAGCAGAACAGGGGGGGACCCCGGAGGGAGCCGTGATGCTGGTGTCAGCAGAGGTTGCTCAGCTTACGAATGAACAGAAAATGATGCGTTCCCGGGCAGGCTTCCCGCTCCAGTGAGAGAGGGCATGAGTAGGAGGAAGGGTTAGATGCATTTTATTTTTCACAAAAAGGCTTTCTCAGTCCTTGGGCTCCTGCCAGCTCAGGCTACTCCCACCATGTGTGCATTTATCAGACACTAATTCATCCAGCCACGCTCTCCACACCCTACCATGTGCAGAGGATAGCCTTGGCCTCAAGAACATAGAGCTAGAGGTGAAGACGGAGAGGTGGAGAAGGCAGAGATGATCACAGTGACCCAGAGGCCTTGGGCAGGGAAGGATGCACTAAGGAGATGCCCACTGACAGGGAGCAGGCTCTGGTTTCCTGTCTCCTCTCCATCCCTTAGACCAGAGCAAGTGTGGGCAAGGGGAGAATAGTGGGGGGCTCACTCTTGTCCAAATTGTCTCTTGCTTTGGCTCCCACCAAAGGGTGGTTAGTTCCTCTGCCTGGGCCTTCATTAATTGGAAAGATAATATCTGTACAGCCAGGCTCAGAGGGTTCCCATAGGGTTCCAGGCAGCAAGGGACACTATCACCTGTGGGAATCTGCAAGCTGATTAGAGAAGCTCTGACACTGGTGGTTATTTATCATGACTTCTCCTCCTCAGTTTCCCCATCTGTAAAATGAGGGGACCCCAGAGTCCAGACAGGCCTAGGCTCCTTCCAAGCCACTAGTTTGCCAATCACCCTGGAAGAACTTGGTTGAATCAAAGGCAGGGGTTCCCCAGTGCCCTTTTCTGGCAAGTTCTCAGAAAAGTCCTTATCTTTGCAGAGCAGCCAGCTGGTTCTTAAAACAGATCCGAAAGAGGAGGAGGAGAGGGGAGAGGATTCTAGAAGCTAGAGGGAGCTGGAGGGACTGGCTGCAGACAGTAGAGACTGGAGCTAGGACTACTGGAAATGGTCTGGGAAGTGGGCTTTCTCTGACTTCCCCCAATCCAGCAGGGCTCTGGGTGGAGGGGACGTGATAAGGGGGGCGGGGCGAGCGGGGGTGGCGTCTCAGGGCGGGACTCCGCCTCCAGGTATCTTCAAACCTGAGGCATTCAGAGAATAAGCAGGGCCCACAAAGGTGCAGTGTTCACTTTGAATTGAGCATGGAATGACATGCCTGAGCAGACTCCCTCTTCTCACCCCAGAGAAAGAGAGGAGGGGAGCCTAACGGTTAGATGAGCTTCCTTGTCCTTCATAGGGCTTCTGGGCCCCGTACTCCCACTGACTCAGGCCACCAGACTTGAGAACTTAACAGGGAGTGAAGCCCCCAGCAGCCTCTCTGCAGGCCCACTGAGCAGCCCAGTGCCTGGAGCGGCTGTGGATGGTGGGGCTTGGTGGGGCTGAGCCTGGCTGGCACAGGTTTGAGAAGAGCAGCCTAGTCCATGGTCCCAGGGTCGAGGGAGGTTTCAAGCATCTGGTATGTTTCAAGCCTAGTTTGGCTCATGCTTTTGTGGAGTTTCCATGAACCCTAGCTTAGCAACACACTTGACAGGCTGAGAGCCCAGTACACAGCAAGGACATCACCCCAGCCAGACCTGCAGCTTGAAGTGTATCTATCCATCCAAGCCCCATCTTGGGTAACTAACATCCAGCCAGTCTGTGAGGCTTGATTCAGAGTAAATTGCTGTTGACAGTGTTTTGGGGTAGTTTGTTAAACAGCAAAGGCTGACTGTTGAAAGTACCTAGCACGTGTTGGACATCATATTTAGCTCAGGGGATGCGGAAGTGACCGGATTCACATGGTTCCTGCCCTCTGAGAGCTCACAGTCTGGCAGGGGAGGCAGACAATGAGTACACCACCAGTGAGTGAGCCTTGACACCTAAGGTGAGTGGGAAATGCCCCAGGGAGTGATGAGGAGGCCAATTGGGTGGTCAGGGGGAGCCCCTCGGAGAGAGGCCATGTGCACTGAGACCTGAAAGATGAGAAGAGGCTGTGCAAAGAGCTGGGAAGAGTGTTTGGGGCAAAGGGACAGCAGGGGTGAAGGTCATATGTCACTGCAATTCACCAGCCGGAATTGGATGAGACAGACAAAGGACAGTAGGAACAACAACAGAAAGACCCAGTGTTTACTGAGCATGTACTTTGAGTTCTTTGAAGCCCTTTGGTTCAATGATCTCACTTAATCTTAGTAACATGCCAAAGAATCCTTTTGAAATGATGGGGACCCAACTCAAACTGGTTTAACTAGCCAGGGAAGTCCTACTGGGTCAGTGGATCTCTCTCTCTCTCTCTCTCTCTCTCTCTCTCATCTTTCCTCCTTCCCTCCGTCCTTCCCTCTAGTTACTGGACTCTTTTTTGAATGGAGGCCTCTCTCTCCCTTTGCAGCTGGACCTCTTCAAGAGGAAGCAGGGAGAGAAGGGAGAATTAGAACCACTGATAGCTCCGCGCTCCTGCCATCCCACTTGGTGCCTCTGGAGGGTATGGAGAGCTGGGGTCTCTGGATACCCGTGTGTACAATCCCAGAAAGGAACCAGATTGGTTCTCTGCTCACTCTTGAATCTATGATGCAATTAGTCCAGCCTGGGCCTTTTTACTCCCTTTTACTAAGGATATACAGTAAAGGGCGGTATGGGCAATCCTATCAGAATTGGGTGTTCGAAGTAGTGGAGGCGAATAACTCCTTCAAACAGGGTAGAAGGGCTCCAGTTACCAGAAAGAGGGAGGAGATACCGAGTGCGTACAAAGGCACAAACAGTAGCTATCACCGTGACAGTTTAACAAACAAGAAAATCCAGTCTCGGGGAAGTCGATCAATGACACTAGTCAGCAGACAGCAAAGCAGAACCTCAAATCCATCTCTGTCTGATTTGGGAGCCCCATACCGCTAGCCATCAGGCTCTTAACCACTCAACCAGCCTCTAAGCCTGAGCCCCAATGGGCTTCAGCTCAGGATTCTGACCCAGACAGGAAGACTTCTTAAAGCTCAGAGACCCTGGCAGCTCGAGAGAGTACAAACCCATTCTTTCCAATGGCTTTGATTCCAGGCTGCTTTGCTTTGCTTTCCAAGAGGAGCAGAACATGCTGTGGCAGGCGGTCTCCTGTTGTCTGAGCAGCATTGAGAGTGAGCATCAAAGAGAATAGAGACCACAGTGGTCATTGCCAGGGGCGATATTAGCCAACAGTTATAAGACACATTAAGGGCACTGAAGTATGATCCATTTGTCATTTGAACATGCTCTCCAGGAAAGTGCACCAGCCAGAACTCCCAGGCACAATGACAGCCTCTTCCCACCCCCTGGCCCTTCCCCTGGGCTCCATCCCAGCAGCCTGATCCTCCTTCTACCCCTCCTGCCAGTCCCAATCTATTCACTTCATTTAAGGGGTGATTCACAGCCATACAGCTCATCAAATCTGGAAGGACTTTAGGGAGCCTCTAGTCCAACCTTGTTCATTTAACAGATGAGAAAACAGAGCCCCGGAGATTTTCAGGTACTGATTCAAGGTCATTGAGGAAAAGACAGGCAGACTTCATTTTATTGTGCTTCATTTTTTTGAGTTTCACAGATACTGCGGTTTTTACAAATTGAAGGTTTATGGCAACCGTGTGTCAGGCGAGTCTTTAGGGCCTTTTTTCCCACAACATTGGCTCGCTTTGTGTCTCTGTATCACATTTCTGTAATCTTGCAAATGTTTCAAACGTTTTCATCATTATTATTTTTTTAGTTATGATTTGTGATCAGTGAACTTTAATGTTACCATTGTAACTTTGTTGTTGGGGGAACCCCAAATTGTGCCTACATGAGACTGTGAATTTAATCATCCATGCTGTGTGGATTCTGACCGCCCCACCCACCAGCTGGCTATTCCCCCATCTCTCTCCCTCTCCTCAGGCCTCCCTAGTCCATGAGACACAACAGTGTTGAAATTAGGCCCATCAATAACCCTACAATGGCCTCTAAGTGTTCAAGGGAAAGGAAGAGTCACAGGTCTCACACTTTAAATCAAAAGCTGGAAATGATTAAGCTTAGTGAGGGAGGCGTGTGAAAGGCCAAGATGGCCAGAAGCAAGACCTCTTGTTCCAGTTAGTCAAGTTTTAAATGCAGAGGAAAGGTCTCGAAGGCAATCAAAAGTGCTGCTCCAGTGAACACATGAATGATTAGAAGGCAAAACAACCTCATTGTCGATATGGAGAGAGTTTGGTCTGGATAGGCGATCCAGCTTCCACAACATTCACTTAAGCCAAAGCCCAGTCCAGAGCAAGACCTAATTATCTTCAATTCTGTGAAGGCTGAGAGGGGAGGAAGCTGCAGGAGGAAAATCTGAAGCTAGCAGAGGTGGATCCATGAGGTTTAAGAAAGGAAGCCGTCTCCATAGCATAAAAGTGCAAGGGGAAGCAGCAGGGGCTGATGGAGAAGTCGCAAAAAGTTCTCCAGAAGATCCCACTCAGATAATTGATGAAGGTAGCTACGCTAAGCAACAGATTTTCAATGTAGACGAAACAGCCTTCCAGAAAGAAGATGCCATGTGGGACTTTTATAGCTGGAGAGGAGAAGTCAGACCTGGCTTCGAGGACAGGCTGACTCTCTTGTTAGGGGTGAATGCAGCTGGTAACTTGAGGTTGAAGCCAGTGCTCATCTACCATTCTGAAAATCCAAGGGCCCTTAAGAATTGTGCTAAATCTTTACTCATGCCTGTGCTCTATCAGCAGAACAATAGAGCCTGGATGACAGGCCATCTGTTTACAACATGGTTTACTAAATATTTTAAGCTCACCGTTGAGACCTACTGCTCAGGAAAAAAGATTCCTTTCAAAATATTACTATTTGTTGACAATGCACCTGGTGACCCACAAGCTCTGATGCAGATGTATGAGATTACTGTTGTTTTCATGCCTGCTTAACGCAACATCCATTCTGCAGCTCATGGATCAGGGAGTAATTTTTACTTTCAAATGTTATTGTTTAAGAAATACATTTCCTATGGCTGTAACTGGCATAGAGAGTGATTCTTCTGGTGCATCTGGGGAAATGAATCGAAAACCTTCTGGAAAGGAGTCGTCATTCTAGATGCTACCAAAAACATCCATGATTCAAGGGAAGGGGTCCGCATATCAACACTCACAGGACTCTGGGAGAAACTGATTGCTACCCTCCTGGATGACTTTGTGATGTTCCAGACTTCAGTGGAGGGAGTAATTGCAGATGTGGTGTTAATAGAAGGAGAGCTGGGATTAGAAGTGTAGCCTGAAGATATGATTGAATGGCTGCAATCCCATGATAAAACCTGAACAGATGAAAGGTTGCTTCTTAGGGATGAGCAAAGAACAGGGCTTCTTTTTTTTTTTTTAATATTTTATTTATTTATTTGTCAGAGAGAGAGAGAGAGGGAGAGAGCGAGCACAGGCAGACAGAGTGGCAGGCAGAGGCAGAGGGAGAAACAGGCTCCCTGCCGAGCAAGGAGCCCGATGCGGGACTCGATCCCAGGATGCTGGGATCATGACCTGAGCCGAAGGCAGCCGCTTAACCAACTGAGCCACCCAGGCGTCCCAAGAACAGGGCTTCTTTTTTTTTTTTTTATTTAAGCTTTATTTAAACATATAATGTAACCCCACCACCCTCTCCCAACCCCTCTCCCCCCCACCCCCCTCAGTTTGTTTTATGACATTAAGTCTCTTTTGGTTTGTCTCCCTCCCGATCCCATCTTGTTTCATTTTTACTTTTCCTACACCTTAACTCCCACCCCCGTTGCATCTCCAACAGACACATGAAAAAGTGCTCCACATCACTGGGCATCAGGGAAATACAAATCAAAACCACAATGAGATACTACCTCACACCAGTCAGAATGGCTAAAATGAACAAGTCAGGAAATGACAGATGCTGGCAAGGATGCAGAGAAAGGGGAACCCTCCTACACTGTTGGTGGGAATGCAAGCTGGTGCAACCACTCTGGAAAACAGCCTGGACGTTCCTCAAAAAATTGAAAATAGAGCTACCTTATGACCCAGCAATTGCACTACTGGGTATTTACCCTAAAGATACAAACGTAGTGATCCAAAGGGGCACGTGTACCCGAATGTTTATAGCAGCAATGTCCACAAGAACAGGGCTTCTTAAGGAGGAAGTCTCCTCCTGGTGAAGACACTGAAGATTGGTGAAATAACAACAAAGGATTGAGAATATCAAATAAACTGAGTTGATAAAGTAGCAGGGTCTGAGAGGATTGACTCCAATTTTGAAAGCAGTTCTACTGTGAGTAAAATGCTATCAAATGGCGTCACCCACCACAGCACTAAAGAGAAATCATTCCTGAAAGGAAGAACCCATCGATGCGGCAAACTTCATCGTTGTCTTATTTTAAGAAACTGCCCGGCCACCCAGCCTTCAGTACCCACCGCCCCCATCAGTCAGTGGTCATCCACCTGGAGGCTTGACCCTCTGACAGCAAAAAGGTGGCAAACTCATTGAAACCTCAGATGAGAGTTAGCACTTTTTTTTTTGCAATAAAGTATTGTTTAATTAAGGCACGTACATGACTTTTCTCAATATGCTGCTATTGCATACACAGACTCCAGTATAGTGTAAGCATAATTGTATATGCACTGGGCAACCAGAAAATTTGTTTCTCTCGCTTTATTCCAATATCCACTTTCCTGCAGCCTGGTCTGGAACCAAACCTGCATACCTCTGCAGCATGCTCATCTGGTGTGTATTTACATAACTGATCTCATTCAGTCCTCATACAGTGACCCTGGCAAGTGGCTGTTACTACCTCCCAGCTTCCTTATGGGGAAACTGATCCTCAGAGAGGTTGAGTGCCTGCTCAAAGTCACACAGCTGGTAAGCAGTGCTGGTTTTCAAACATATTCATTTCTGTTATAAAAATCCAAGCCGTGCACCATGGTGCATATCATTTGCCTGTTTGAAGTTTCTCTTCCCTCTGTTATGGCTCTCCTGTGTCCTCTGGACCTCTGCAGCCTACAGATGCCAGGCTAACCTTGTCATCTCGCTTGCAGTTACCTACTATCTAAAGGAGGCCCAGAGGAAAATTGGAAGGTGCAAGGAGAAGAGGGACCATTGGGTGTTCTTTCTCTCTTTTTTTTCCTGGCATATCCAAAAGGGAGATGTTCTCGCTTCTATGGTGCTTCTCTCCATGTGTGGGGCCTCTGGCAACTAGGGGTTCAGCAGGGGCAGCAGCACAGACCACCCCGGAGCCAGTGAGAAGTGAGGTCATGAGTCCCATTGGAAACACCTCATTCCTCAAGTGAGACCAGCTTCCAGAAACATCTGACCTCAGGCTGCCTCATCTTCACCTTTTACTCTGCTGGCTCTTTTAAGACTGTTACAGACAGATTCCTGAATCAAATGTCCTGCACTTGAAATCTCTTCTGCGGTTTTCCAAAATGAACCTTGAAGGTTACAGCACCTGGCCCCAGGAGTGATTGCAGGAAAAAAGCCATCAAGAATGGGACTTGAATGTCAATTGTCTGGGGGTGCTGGTGACCTCATTACCAGTGAAAAATGGGATCCTGGGACTCCCTAGATGCACTGGCATCTAAATTCCTTCAACTACCAAAATTCCTTAAGTGATGTGGCTGTGTGGGATGCAGAGTCAACTGAAGACAAAACTTTAGGTAGAGCCAGTGGCTGCTAACTTGAGGGTCACAGTAGTTTTCGTGACTAATCACAAGGAACGTGGGGCTCGGGGTTACCTATGGCCAATGACTGTACCCAAGAGTTTAGAAATGGAAATTCATAGGCTCGGGGCTTTAGAGCATCAGCTCCAAGTCAGGTCATGGAACTAGGGATGTTCTATGATGACTCTTATGTTTGGGATCAGGCTACAGCTGAAATCAGACCCCAAATTCATTCATGTGCGGTCCAGAATTATGGTGTAAATTGGACTCACGGCTTTGGCAGTTTTCATGTGTAGAAGTTAGGGCATTTGTGGGGGAGCAGAGGGTCCCCGAGAATCAGCATGAGAATGCAAAAGAGCCTGCATATCTCCCTGAGGCCTTCTTTGTCATCAAGGCAGACATCCCTCCATTGTCTGAGGAAACTAACCGCCATTTCTTAAAGATCCTGTAATAACAATGGCTCATGGGTGGTAAAGTCCCATCACAAAAGTTTGACCTACTGGTTTGGCCTGTACGGACGGCATTTCTAGCTCAGAAAACAGCCTCAGATGACCACAGAATGAATAAGGAGGTGAATTTAGTCGCAGCTGCTCTTCAAGGTCAACACCACCTCTAGCCCTGAGGAAAGGAAACACTGTTTCTGATGCGGTTTGCCCTTTATTGAGCTGGCAGATGCTTACCTCTCCGTACTAATTTGCAATCACCACCAGAAGTGGTTCACTTTCACCCAGAAGACAAGGCAGAGCTTAGCTTGTGTCAGGGCTCCGTCAACTTTCCAGATTGGTCTTAACCTAGTTCGAGTTACCTCGGTCATTTTGGTGTCTCACGAAATGTGATGCTGATTCGCCAGGTGGATGACATCCTCCTGACCGGGAATGTTCATCAGGAAGTAGAAAGTACCGTATGGGCCTTACTAAGGTGTGTGCATGGCCGGATGGATGGGAAATAACCCCATGGACATTCAGTGGCTTGTCACCTTGGAGAGGTTTCTAGAGTCCATTCGTATGTGGAATTCGGGGATATGCCATCCGGAAAGAGAGAAAACTGTCTGTTTCTTGCACCAACTGCCTTCACTCAGGATCACTCAGCAGCGGGTGGAGTTGCCCATGGGGAGTGGGGCGCACAGCAGGAAGAGGGGCTGCAGTGGGGCCAAGCTGCCATGCAAGATGATTTACCATCCAGACCTTTTTATCCAGGAGATGTCATGGCACCTGAAGTTTTTATGACAAACAGGGATCGCTGCCACAGCCTCGCCCAGGAGTGTCCCTGAAAGGCAGAAATGAAGGGACCCTCTGTTGGAAATGGGAGCTTCAAGGAGCATTTCTGCCTGTTCACTTGGCTTGAGTGGGCAGAGGGCCAGAGGCAGAAATTTCCCTTGACTCGTGGGCTCGTCTAAAATTTGGCCCAATGATTAAGGAAATCACAAGATGGCAGTCCTGGAGACAAGATTTGGCAAAGAATTAGGTGTGTGGGTCTTTGAAGGTGGTAGAGTATACAAAGGGCATTAATGCAAAAGATGCAACCAATAAACCACTGACAAGACAGCCATCTTGTGGACATGACCTGGCTCATGTCCTCAGATTCTCAGGAGCTTGTAGCGCTCCCAGGTTCCATGGTCATGCAATAGATATTGAACAATATGGACTCCTTTTACCTTAGTCTAATCTAGCTGCAGCCACTGCGAGCCCAATTTTTCAATATCAGAATCCAACCCCGAGCCTTTAATACGGCAATGTCACCTGCAATGACCAGCCAGCCACCTGGTGGCAGGTGGATTTCTTTTATCTCTTTCACCAGAAGGGATAAATTAGAAACTCATGTTTCTGTCAGCTGCTCCATAACAATGGATCTATACTAGACTTACTATCAAGCTGTCCTTCCAACATTGCTTCTGTCTAAGGAATTGATTTTCCAGAACAAGACATGAACAAGGGGCTCATATCTGTGGAATTCATAGTGTGCCATGCTTCCCCCCTGAAGCAGCTACCCTGATTGAATGGGAGAATGGCCTACTGATGATTTGATGAGAACACTTTACTAATTCTGCATGGGGTCCTATAAGATGGGGTACATCATGTGAATCAACCCCCAATACATGGTCCTTGGGCCCAAGAATTGAGCAGTGGAAGGGGGAGTGTTTCCTCTCACTATTAAAACTAACTGCCCAATCACAGAAACTTTCATTTCTGTCCCCACAATTTGGGCTCTGATGACTAAAATAGAGTCATTCCCAAGGAAAGACTGTTTCCCCCTAGGAATCATGGTGGCGGGGCCTTTGAACTAGGAGCTTAAGATGGCCAGTCAGCCAATCTGGGCATCTCCTGCCTCTGACTCTGCAGGCAAAGAGGAGGGTTCTGAACTAGTTGGGTGATTGCTCCAGATTATCCAGAGTGACCTGTGTCACAGCTATGGGAAAGAGGGCAGCGACATCTATGTTTGAAGCCCAGGGGATTCTCTGGGATGTTTCCAGTAGTAAAATGCAATGGAAGGCTATCTTTAACTCCATAAAGATAGCCCACCGAAGGCTCAGATATTTTAGGAAAAAGGATTAAATTACCCACAAGGTAAATAGCATGATCTGAGGGCCAGTGGACCAGGAAAAGGACGGTAGAAGAAGAAAGTTACAAATATTAACTGTTGTCCTCGGTCAGTACAGGAAAGAAGGATGGTAGTAGTTATGAATATGTTTATTTCTGTGCTCGACAATCATATATATGTTAACTATTTGCTGCATACTGAATGTGTTCCCTCAAAATTCCTATGTTGAAACCTAATCCCCTGTGAGGGTGTGAGGAGATGGGGCCTTTGGGAGATGATTAGGTCGGGAGGTTGGCATCCTCGTGAATGGTATCAGCACCCTTGTAAAAGTCAGCCCAAAGAGCTCCTTCACCCTTCCCCCATGTGAGGACGCAGAGAGAAGACAGCTGTCTATGACCTAAGAAACAGACCCTCACCAGACACAGAGTCTGCTTTGATCTTGGACTTTTCCTGTCTCCAGACCTGTGAGAAATACATTTCTGTTGTCTGTAGGCCTCCCCCTGGTTCACATAAGACTGTGGCGATCTTATTATAGCATCCCAAATGGATAAAAACACCACTTATGTTTTCCTGTTCTCTTTCTCTATTATTTCAGGTTAGGATCTAGATTATATGGATCTAATAAGGAAGGATCTACTTAGAAGGATCTTGGCAACCACACTTTTTCCGTCAACACAATATCCAGGTGAGACGGTGATGCAGTTGGAGTAAGAATCCTTGTCACCTAGAGCTGGAGGAAGGGACTGATGGGACTTGGTGTGTCCCATCTCTGGGAAAGGATGAAGGATGCGTTCCTTTATAGGAGGGCTAATCACACTGGGTGGAAGCCTGAGGCTGCAGCTGTTATGCACGGAAGCTATTGTTACTGAACATGGGTGGAAATGTTGGGATGCAGGAGAGCAGGGAAAATGATGAACAGGGGATTTCCTGCTTGTTACCAGCTTCATTCCCACTTCCCCCTCCTCTAGCCCATAGTCCAGGGATGGACCTCTGAAAACTACATTGCCCAGAATCCTTTGCCAGCAGCCTTCCTGTTACATTCAGCCAACCGAAGGCATCGGTGGGCCAGTAGAGGGCCAAAGGAGGAGCAAAGCTATTCTCCCATTCTCTCTGGTCCTAGCAGCTTCTCTGCCGTGAAGGGTGACTATAGGCTCCACAGATGTGTTCAGAACAGATCAAGAGTAAATTAATTCATCCACTCAGCAAGTACCCAGATACAAAGCAGTGAAACACAATTTCTGCCCTGAGGGAGCTTCCATTTTAGAGAAAAAGCCACTAAACTTTATGACCCATGAGCCAAATCCAGCCTGCCATGTTTTCATGTGCTGGCAAGCTGAGAATTATTTTTAAATTTGTAAATTGTTGACCAAAAAATCAACAGAAGAATATTTTGTAACAGAAGAGAAGTATATGCAGTTTATGTTTTCAGATCCATAAATAGTTTCTGGAATGCAGCCAAGCTGGCAGAGTTGAGAAGTTGCAACAGAGACAATATGGTTGAAAGCCTAAAATATTTACTATCTGGCCCTTTCCAGAAAACATTGCTGGTCCCTGACCCAGAGCGTGAGGCAGATGGGAGCGGGGAGGCGGGATGAGAGCCCCGGTGTGAGGTGAGCCCTGCTGGAGCACAGAAGGAGGGGTCTACTTTGACAAGAGCAGCATCCAGGCAGAGGGACTGGCTGGTAAAGGCCAAGTGCTCTGAAACCCTACAGCCTGTCTGGGATGCTTGGTCACTAGTGGGCAGTGAGAGGTGTGACAGGCAGGTCAGGAGGCTGACGGGTCAGAACCAGACTGGGAAGGGCAGCCAGCACACAAAGGCAGGGCAAGACTCCTTCTGGGGGGAGCAGAGAGACACTGCAGGCTGTGGACTAGGCTATATTTAGGAAAGGTTCGAGCTACAGAATGGAGTTAGAGGGGAATTGACAAGCAGGAGGGACAGCGATTAGGAAAGCAGCCTACAACAGAAGCAGGAGCTTGGGTTGTCCTCTTCTGTGCCGCCTTCTTCTAGCTGTGTGACCTTGGGCAGGCATGAACTTCTCTGGTCTTCCCCATCAGTCTAGCAGGGATCACAGTGGCCCCCTCTGAGATCTGTCAGGAGGATTAGATGAGCGGATACATTAAAGGGTTTGGTTCTCAGTGAGTCTGAAAAACGGCTGTAGCTATGATTGTAATCATCATGGAAACCATCCTGGGAGGTGGACCTCCTACCCCAACTTCTAGATGCTCCCTGCAGCTACCTCCTGCTGGGCCACTCTTGACCATGAATCCTGAGAAATGGACAGAGCAGAAGAGCTGGTTCCTGGAGACTGAAGAAGGAAGGATCAGGAGTGGTTTGTGCCACTGTCCTGGGACTCAGGAGAGATCCTGGGAGGGAAGTTGTTGGTAGCAATGAAATGCACACTGTTAGGGGGTTTGTCATATTGCTTTCACGCAGCACATCTCTAACTGGCTGCGGGAACTTGTGAAGGTCTCCTCTGAAAAATCAGGAGGTTGGAATGGGTAAACACCGAAACTTTTACTAGCAGCTTCCAGGCACCCTTCACAGCCTCCCAGACTCCTCCAGATCTGGCTCTTGGGAGCCAAGTGCCTTGTTTCACCAACCAGGCCACAAATACCCACAGCCCAGAGCCTGACCTTCACTGCACCCATTTCCCTTTCCTTCATGCTCCCTGTGTCTTGGGCTGGACCCCACTTGGGGGGAGGCCTCCCCACAGGGCCACCTGGCCATGCAGTGAGGCTCCTCAGGTTTGTAAGAGCCGTAACTCTGGGAATGCAGGGCTGGGTATGTGGGAGAGAGGTAGTGGGGCCGATACTGCCATGGCACCCAACAACTGGTGGGAACCTGAGTGCCCACCCCCTTCGGGAGGTGAGACCCCTTTTCTAGATCCGTCTCACTTCAGAGCCAGAAAGGGCATCGGACTGCCCAGCCCCATCCCTCCTGGTTCATGGATCTGCTGCAAGAAGTCTGTGTCAGGACTTGAGCCTGGGGCTCTGGACTCCCCATCCAGTGCTCCTTCCACCATGCTCTCCTGCTCCCCCCCAATTTGTCCTTCACTCTCAGGCTGGTGTAGACACAGCCCCAGACAGCATCTTCCACTGTGGGCAGGTGTGTGTTTCAGTCATGGTGTGATGTCTGGTTTTTATTTAAATGAACCAGCATGGGGAGGACAAAATTACAACCCAGGAGAGATGAGAATGCCTTGTGAGCTGAGGTGTATCCGTCCCACCCCCTGACTCCCCTGTCAGCTCTGAAACGAAACTCAAGGGCAATTAGATTTTACATATTTTCCCTTTTATACTTCAATAAATATTGCCCATGAAAACCAATTGGCATTTTCTGTACTTAATGCATAATAACTATTCTTATAAATCTAAGTTATTCCTATAAATCTGAATTAAAGGCTTGGGTTTCAATGGATCCATGGCGTGTAATTAACAAAGAGGCAGCACGTCACCATTACTAATCTGTTTACTTCAGGCTAAACCTTCGTTTTCAAAAGAATTTTCTTTGCCACGTGGGGCGGGAGGAAGAGGGGAGCCCAGAGGATCCCAGACAGTTTCCGGGCTTCTCTGGCCATTGTCTGACTCATTCCTTACAATGGCCTGCTGCAACCTTAGCTCAACCACCTTGGGACAGCCAGATCCCACTCTGGCTCCAGGCCCTTCAGGTCAGGACACTGAAAGAGATGACCCAGTTAAGGGGCCTCTAGGAGGCTCTGTCGGTGGCCTCCCTGTCCTCCAGGCTGGAGACTGGTCATCACGGCCTCACACTTGCATTGCACGTGGGTGTCCCTCCCACACGCCCACATCTAGCTATCACCCAATCTCTTTTCAGCCTCCCCCAGTCTTGTCTCCAAACAAGTTCCCTCCCTCCATCCCAGCTGTCCAGGCCCTGGCACAGGGGACTGCTACGTCATCAGGCTAATGCTGAAACCAGGTTGGAGCTGTTCTGGAGCACATTTACCATCTATGAGGCTTTGGGGAAGTGGCTGCATCTCTGGTGCCTCAACTTTCCCTTCTGTACAATGGGGATGATACAATAGCTCATTCGTCCCCTGGAGGGCTGTTGCGGAGATGCAAATGGGTTCATATGTGTGAGGTCCAGATGCCAGCAGGTGCTCAATAGACGCTCAACTCTTCTGAGAAACCAGGATTAGTGTGGCAAAGAGGTAACCCACTACAGCTGGAAGGATGAGCTCTCCACGGCCCCTCCCAGCTCCTGCCAAATGTGTTCCGTGTTTCAAATCCCATGTTACTGGCTCTCACTAACGTGGAGCACACTTAAGATGCTGACGTGTTGACTGTGTGAGATCTCCACAAGCCAGGCGAGGGCCCCACTTCCAGAAGTCACTTTGAGTCATGTCTCAGTCCCCACCTCTTGACCTGCTGCTGGCACGGGCGTTGGCCTGGCCTGAGGACTGCCCTCTCCCTGCTGCCTGTCATTTGCTCTGCACTCGGTTCCCCTGTTCATCCAGCAAACACCTGCTGTGTGCTGGGCACTGCCCTAGGAACTGGGGCAGACCAGTAAGGGAAAAGCAGACCTTGCCTTCCCAGTCTAGTCACACAAACAAATGTGGATTGGGGACATGATGCATTCCAAGAAAGAGAAGATGTGTGTGTGATGTGTGATTCGGGCTTGCGGGGTGGGGTCTGTCCTCTCCCTGTGCAGGAGGAAGCAGCCCCTGGGACCAGCAGGTGAGAACAGAGAGAGGGAGGTGGAGGGTCCCTGTGGCAGAGGGCATGGGGCTGGCTGTCCAGAAATGCCCCCAGTCTGCCACCATGATTGCTCCTGCTCCCCTCATACCAGAATGCCCCTGAGGGGACTCACAGGCCACCAGTAGCTGCCCAGTTTGGCAAAGGCCTGGAGTTCTTGGAGGGATAGTTGATTCTGCCATGTCCCTGGCCAGGATGACACCTGTCAACGGCTCACCTGTGCTGGGCTGGGATGAGTCAAGCCGGGTGTGGCCTCTAGTTTTCTTGTCCCAGGGAGGCCACCCCCAGCAGCCCCATGCTCTGAGCTCAGGTAGTTTTCCTGTTCTAATTAACATCACTGAGAATTAAACTCTCTACTCCGACATGAGCTCGCTCCCCTGAGAGCGTTCGGGCTCAGATACTGATTAAATATGAAACGCGCCCGTCCTCTGAGCCGGAGTCAGGGAGGCACAAGCCAGAGCTGGAAGCTGTAATTACCAGCTGATTATGCAGTGTGAGTTATTAAAAGATAAAATAAAATGAAAACCAACATTCTCCAAATAAAAACAATTAACAACACTCACAGCTATTTCTGCTCAATTTAAAGGGATACTGGCTTTTTCTTCTTTGCTCCCTTCAGAGTCTCACAGCTCCACGTGTCCATCCAGGTCAATTCTGCAGCACCTACTCCACGCTGGTTGACACTGGGCCAGGGATGGGAGAGGCACAAGTCAGGCCATGTACTGGCCTCCTGGGGCCCATGGTCCAGAGGGGGCCCAGGGCCTTTCAAGGAAAAGTCATGCAGACAGTAACACCTTTGGATGGGGCCAACCATGCCATGATTAGGAGGCAATGTGGGAGGATTACAAGGGGGACTAGCAGGAGAATCAGGATCTGACATTTTGGTTGAGACTCTAGGGGGCTAATTACCTGAAGAGTGGGGAGCAGTGTGATCTAGGAAGCACAGATAGCATGTGCAAAGGTCCTGGGGTGAGAAGGAGCATCAGAGACCTATAGAAGGCCCCTGGGCTGAGTGTGGTGAGAAGGGAGGACAAGGAGGGGACCAGGAGCAGCCAGACCTTGCAGGGCCCTCACTGCCTTGGTGGACAGGGCTGTTTAGTCGGGGCTCCCTGATTAGCAAGCGTGTTAAGTGAGGGAGTGGTCTGAGCAGTTTGGGGATTTCAAAAGATCCTCTGATTCCTCTGTGGAGGGTGGAGTGGGAGCAGGAGTCCGTGAGGAGGCTGAGGGGGACCAGAGCCATGCTGAGGGAATGGATGGCAGTGGGAGGATCAGGAGGTTTTTGGAAGAAGAAACACCCACTCTTGGGGTTGTATGGGTGTGGGCTGAGGGGTTTGTAGAGGGGATACCTGGGTTTCTGGCTAAGGTGGCTAGTAGATGGAGCTGCTGTTTCCTGAGTGAGAAGGACAAGGAGTGGGCTGGGGCATGTGGCTCTGAGCTGGGCAGAGAAAGGGGCTGGAAACAGCTGGACATCCAGGTGGCAGAGTGCAGGGGAGAGCCCAGTGGGAGACACTTTGTGGGTACTCCTGAGGTCAGCAGCATTCCTCCTGGGGAGAGAGAGCAGAGCGGGGAGAAAGGCCATGACAGAGTAAGGAGACCATCCTCACTCCCCATCCCCACCAGCTATAGACAGGCAATGGCCAGGAGGAACCCCTGACTGCCTGGAGCCCCACTTGGAGGAGGTGACATTTGAGCAGAGACATGAAGAGAGTTAGAGTGTGATTCATGAGCATGTCTAAGATGTATGGGAGAAGGAACAGCAAGGGCAAAGGCCCTGAGGTAGAAACATACTTGGGATAATCTGAGGAACTCAGATGACTGGAAATTCCAAGGCCTGCCTAATGGAGGAGGCACAGGGAGGCCACAAGGAAAGGGTGGAGGAGAGTTCACAGAGGGCTGCCTGGATGAGGCACTCTTGCTCTGTGACCTGAAAATGAGGAGAACGTCATACCTCTTACTGTGTCTGCAAGTTCCATGAGGGCGAAGATTTCTGCCTGTTTTATTCACTGCTGTCTTGCTAGCACTGGGAATGAACCTGAGACATAGTAGTGATTTGGTTAATACTTGTTCAGTGAATGAAAGAACCGGTGAAGGAATGAACAAAAAACGTTAAAAGTTGTACTACGAAGTAGATTTTATCCTTAGGGCAGAAGGAATTTTGAGGAAGGAAGTGTCATGGTCTGATTTGGGAAGATCTTCTGTCCAAATTCAAGGAAGCTAAGGGCTGGGGACAGAGATGAGGCTTTGTTGCCCTTGGGATGTGAGATGATGGGTCTGGCCAAAGGCAGAGGTGGCAGAGGGGCCAGAAGGGGATGGGATATAGGGACACTAGGGGACCTCTGTGCCTGCTTGGCCTTGGGCAGTGGGGAGCTGGAGGCCATGAGAGGCACTGAGGTTGGGGACTGACTAGGAAAGCAGAGCAGGCTCGAGGGGATGGAGAAATTCAGAGGTAGCCTGGCTGTGCTGGAGGGGCCTGGGGACATCTGGGTCACACAACGGGTCCTGGGGATAAAGAACAGGATGCTGGTGAGCTAGGACAAGGGCAGGCAGGGGAAGAGCAGGTCACAAGGGGAGAGCTGCATCTCTGCAGAAGGACAGGGAAAGTACAAAAGCTGCCCATTGTGTGGAAAGGGGGGGAAGGTAGGGGCCTGACTCTCAGGCTGTGTGACCCCCACCTGGCTCAGACTGGACACAGCATGGCGGACCTTTCAGAGCTCTCCAAAGGAGAGAGAGAACCAGGGTGTATGTGCTGGGGAGCAGTCCTGGAGAGCGGGTCGGACTGACAGCTAGCAGGGACCCAGGCAGTGAGTAGGCTTCTGGGGAGGGGGCATTCTGGGGACAGAGCCTCAGGCACAGCGACCTGACAGGGTAGGTCCGTCCTCATGACTGTGCCCACCTGCCCAACAGTGGCCACGCCCCCAGCCAGGCTGGAAGCCTCTTCCCAGTCCATGGCCGAACCTGCCCCTCCTCCTGCCCAGTGAGAACCCAGCCTTGCTGGCGACGTTTTAGGGCTCAAAGGTGCGGCCTTTTGCCCTTGCCATCAAGTGCTTCCCTGCTTTCAGCGCGGCTCTGCTCCCAGGCTGAAGGACGCCCCTGTCAACAGCTCTCAATATAGATGACTTGTCCTGGCTCCTCTGAGAGCTGGCCTGACGCAGGAGACCATCCACATGGAGAAAGGCTGTCCAGGAGAGGGGGCACCTTCGTAGCCCAAGCCCACATCCATCAGCCTGGGGGCTGCAGGATCAGGGGACAGGGCTGAGCCAAGGACATCCCTGGGAATGGGGCGCACTGTTCTTCTCAAAGGCTGAGCCTTGAGGTCTGCATGGGGCAGTTCTTGCCTCTGCCCTTTCCTATACATGCAGGGGAGAAGTGCTGGCCCTCTCTGAGCCCTGGGTCCTCACGGGCACCGCAGGGATGCTACAAATGCCGAGCAATGCTAACAGCTCTTGGCACAGGGCCTGGCTCCTGGTAGGAGCTCCATCGTGGCAACCGTCCCCAGATTGAATTGATTACCCTCCTTGTCACTGCGGCCACCATGCCTTCCAGGCCTGTGACCTGGGCGGAGCTCCTTCTTGTGAAGACCCAAGGCCAGAGAGCAGGTCAGGATCCCTGGCTCAGGCCCCAGGACGAGGGGCTGGTGGCTGTCTGGCTCTCAGATGGGGGAGAGGTGGGCAGGGGCGAAGCCGCCCCCACTGGGGGTATTTTGTGACACCTCCACAATGTGCATAACTCCCAAGCTCCCTAAACCCACCCCTGCTCCCATCTGGCCTACAGACTTGTGAGTGTCCTGGGGATTGGCTCCCCCTCGGGCTCAGACAGCGTGATCACCACATGCCAGCCTCCACACTATGTGTCCTCCTGTCCCCAGGACCCCATTCCTGGGTCAGGGAACAGGGAGGGGAGTGACCTGCCTGAGGTCACACAGCAGGGAGTTGCTGGGCCAGGTGGCAGAGCCCCACAGCTACTGCCACAGAGTCTGGTCCAGAGCCTGTACCTGGACTGTGCCTGTCCTTCCCCTCACGGAGCTGTCCTCATGCCCTGCGTTACACCCTGGACCCACCAGGCCTCTGCCTCCTCGTCCCACTCTACCAGTGAGGAGACAGAGCTCCACAGACAGGAAGAAATTTGCATCAGGCCTGGGACTGGAGCAGGGATTCGAACCCAGGTCTGCTGCCTCCAAAGCCTGAGTCTTACTTGGGCCTCCTCTCCGTGACCCACCGGCCCCCTTGGAGGTATCCACAGGTGGCAGTAGGAGGGAAGCAGAGCTGGGTCAGCCCAAAATGGAAGCAAGGGAGCCCTGAGAGGAGCCAGGCCCTGCCAGCTGCCCTCAGGCACCAGGACTCCCCCCTGGGGCCTCCGGGGGCCCTGCCCCGCCCACCAGCAGCCTCCAGACCCCCACCTGCTTCTGCTTGGAGCTCTGGGCCCCACCTGCCCAGGAAGCCTATTCTGACATCTTGGAGGAGTATGGTGCATTCAGCTTCAGAGGCCAAGAAAAAGCAGAAACACTTGCCTCCCTGTTCTAAAACCTCCCTGATTTGGACCAGAACCCTGCAGGGCAGAGGACGCCGAGATGAGATTTGTAACCACCGGGACACAGGAGCGGTCGTGAATATCACGGCCTGCCTGACATTCCCGGGGGCCTGCTGAAATGATGGTGTCCTTCCACCTGCTCTTGGGACAAGGGCACTCGCCCTTCCCAGGGGCAGGGCTGGGGGGATGGGGCTCAGCCTGGCCTGAGGACTCTGGTTGCCCGGGAAACAGGGTGGCTGGGAGGCTGGCCCTGAGGCAGAGGCCCAGAGTCAGGCTCCAGCCTCCAGAGCCAGGTGTCCCTGAGCCCAGGCAGGGTCGGGCCCTCCTTCCCTCACCCCCCACATCAAAACCCCCAGGACAGAGGAGGTCACCCGGGCTCCTGGAACAGCTTCATCTGTCCCCCCAGGTCCTGCCAACAGAGACAAGAAGTACAGAGCTGTGCTCAGTGTCTTTGGACCAAGACCAGAGCTGCGGGGGCTGCCATTGGGCTGCTGGTGGTGGGCCTGGGGGCCAGAGACTTGGGCTGGGTCTATTACCTGCCTGGTTGGGAAGAAACACTGATCCTGAGGCGGTGGGCAGGGGCCCCCAGCACCAGGGAGTGGCCCCAACTTCCTATGGATGCTTCTCTCTCACAGGCTCGGCTCCAGAAACCAGGTCAAGGCTGCTGGCGGCTCAGCCATCTCCCGCCTCCTCTGAGGAGGTGGGCTCCAAGCCTGACCTGTTACCGCTGCCCCTGAGCAGGAGCCAAGGGAGTGTCATCTGTCCTGCCGGTGGCTGTTCTGTACAAGCTGACCCTGCAGAGCCATAGCGCCCATCATTTGGGCAGTCAGTGGTCGATAACGATTCGGGCAGAAAGCTTGTGAGAACTGGCCGACATTATGTAGCGATGCGGGCCACACTTGCGCCCACTGTTTAGAGTGCTTTCTGGCTAGGTATGTGTTGTGACCATCCAGGAACTCGGTCGGGGTGGGGACACGCCGCTCCCGTGAGGGTCCCAGCTGAGGGGAGCTTTCCGGGGGCAGAGTTGAGGGAGGGGCTCAGGCTGAGTGTCAGTCTCCGTGTTGGTGGTCTGGTGGGGCGCCAAACATGGGGGGTGGCTTCAGGGGGGACATGCAGGTTTCCCCTGCTCAGAGGGTTTTGTGCAGCTCCAAATGGCACAGTTCCCTCCTGGGTGGCAGGCGGAGTCCTGGCATATGGCTCAGGGGTCCCCAGTCTGGAGGGTTTGGAGGGTCGGCCTGAGGACTGACCATTTGACTGTCCAAATCCACGACCACTGACTGTGGGTACGGCTGTCTAGCTGACCACACACATTGCTCTCTGGTGTCAGAATCCCATCTTTCTTGGGAACGTCTCTCCCGAGCCCATTCGCTCACGTGCATTTGTGGGGCTGAGCCAGGCAGGCCCTTGCACTCTCCCAGTGAAGTGCTGGGATCAGCAGTGGGCGTGGGACCCAGTGAGCCAGTGGAAGTCATTTCTGAAATTTCTACTGTACGGTGAGGGAAAAGGCCCTCTGGGTCTTTGGCGCGGGGTGGGCCAGGGGGATAGATTTGTTGGGGACAAGACTTGGAAGATGACAACAGAGAAATGTTGGCCACCAGAGCCCGATGGTTTCGATGGAGCCCCAGGTCCAGATGCAACTAAAATGTCTGCCACTTCTAGAACTTTCCATTACAGGCCAGCAATGATGGTCACGTGGGTGCTCTCGGATGGCAGGGGGGCAGGGAGTGGGTGCTCACTCCAGTCACTGCACCCAAGGCAGGGCCCTCCGACAGGGTGTGGTGTGCCAAGTGAAGCAGAGGCAGTGGACCCAGGCCCCCTCTTGTTCTGCCGGCCTCAGCTCCCAGATGGGACAGGCCAGGTGCCCACCTAGGGGGCCAGCTGTGTTGGGTCGTGAACCCCTGCCTGCCCTTGGCTCCACTTTGGGGGTCCGTTTGGGGATGCCCAGGGGCCACATGAGATGGCTAAGTCTCCTGTGACCCCACAGCTGCCTTCTGCTGCATCCTACCCTCTCCCCGAGCACCCATAAGCTTCTCAGGATGCTTCCTCCCACTCCCATCCCCAGAGCCGGGCCCGCAGCCTCTGAGGCTGTCACAGCACAGAAGGGGCTCCCTTCCCACGGGTCCATCTTTCTCATCATAGCACAGCATATGCAGCAGCAGAGACGAAGGCCTAGTTGCTTTTGCCCTTGAAACCATCTTCGTGGGATGTAAACATGCCCACACTTGATCTCCCCGGATGTCCAGGCATGAGACAATCACTGACTCCCCCCTAAACTAGCACTGTCAGGCCCTGGGGGCACCCAAGTGTCTCACCCAGGAGGTACAGTGGAGTCACCTGGAAGGACTTAAAGACGCCAGCCCCGCCCACCCCAGATTCATTCCACGTGGTCCCAGCCGCTGCAGTCGATCCTGACATTCAGTGGCTGTCCGGGAGCCCTCCTTCCCACCAGCCCTCCTCCTCTTTCGATGGGCACCCGATCCCCTGGGGATCTGGTTAGCATGCAGATTCCCACGGAGCTGACCTGGTAGGGAGGGTGAGATCCCGCCCAGGACCCTCTGCAGAGCACACAGGTGATGCCCCCGCTGCTGGCTGGCTGAGCACACTTCAAACAGTGCAGGGCTGGTTGGCTCCCCAGCTCCTCTGTGGCCCATGTCACCAGTTACCAGCTTGGAGCTGTTCGTCTGAATCTCTCGAGTGGATTCTCTTTTCCTGACTCTGCACTGTGACTGGGATAGGCCTGGAGGTCAAGGGGAGGCTCGGGAGACCTCCTGCTCCCTCCATCCTGGCATCACCAGCTGGGTCCGCAAAGCTGACTAGCCTTCCGGCTGCTGAGGGTAGCGGAAGAGGAGAGGAAAAGAGGGAGAAGGTCCAGGGCCTTTGCCTTCTGTGCGCTGACCCTGCCCGCTAGTAAGGCCCATCAGCGTCTGGCCTCTGAGTAGTCAGGTCCACACAGCTGCCTTCCCTGAGGAGCGTGCAGGGCTCTCAGAAGGACACGAGAAGTAGGTCTGCCAAGGGCTGAAAGTCAGAGGTTTCCTCCTGAATAATAATAATAATAATGAATCAGACTGTGAGTTGCTGTCATAGTGGTCTGAACAAGGCATGCTGGAAACGCCAAGTGGGACGTTACTACTGATTTCCACTGGAAGAGAAGCTTCAGGAAAGTTCTGCTTGCAACCTTGGCCTTGAAAAGGAGATTTCAACAGACAGGGGGATCAGGGCTGGAAACCGGGAAAAAAGAGCCCAGGGGCACGGAGGGTCAAGAATGCTGAGGGGTCTGGTGTGTGTCCGGGACAAGAGATCCAGTCGGTAAGGCCAGATTGAATAAAAATGGACCCCAGCAGAAGGGAAGGGCTGCTAGGAATAAAAACAAGATCTGAAGTCAGGCGGGGACAGAGATAAACACTCCTTGTCCCTCAGACAGGCGTGAAGCTGGGAGAATTACGGCCGATGGCTCAGGGGTTCAAACACCCTTCTTTGAAGCACTCAGCCTCAGATGACTAGTAAACCTTAGGCAAATAGTATAACAAAATCATAATTTCTTAAAGCCGTAGAATTTTAGGGAACCTTATAATCTTAAGATAATTGAATGATAGGATCTCGGTCTTTTTTTTTTTTTTTAAGATTTTATCTATTTCAGAGAGAGAGAGAGTAAGAGAGAGCATGAGAGGGGAGAAGGTCAGAGGGAGAAGCAGACTCCCCGTGGAGCTGGGAGCCCAATGCAGGACTCGATCCCGGGACTCCAGGATCATGACCTGAGCTGAAGGCAGTTGCTTAACCAACTAAGCCACCCAGATCCTGAGATCCTGAGAGCCCTAGGATCTCAGTCTTAAGTGAGTTTTTTTTCTTTTTTTTTTTTCAAAGATTTTTATTTATTTATTTGACACAGAGAGAGAGACAGCAAGAGAGGGAACACAAGCAGGGGGAGTGGGAGAGGGAGAAGCAGGCCTCCCGCTGAGCAGTGAGCCCGATGCGGGGCTCTATCCGAGGACCCTGGGACTATGACCTGAGCTGAAAGCAGATGCTTAACCGACTGAGCCACCCAGGAGCCCCATAGAGTCTTAAGTTTTAAAAAATAAAGCCATTTGGGATCTCGGATTGTTCAAGGTGTCACAACGCACCCCGCCCCATCCCTGTGCCACTAATGGCAGCACGCACTCTGTGGTCAGGACTCCACATATCAGTCTCCATGACAACCCTGGGAAGTGGGGACTATTATTCTGCCAGACGAAGAAACTGAGGCTCAGTGAGTATAAACATTTGCTGAAGGTGGGACACCTTGTAATAGCGCAGTCAGGACATGGTCAGGACTCGGCCTACAGCTCTCGGCCTCCGAAGCCTAAGCTCTCAGTCTCTTGGCTAGTTTGCCTCTTTGGAGGTCTCTCTGCTGAGTGCTCACCTGTCCTACTTGCACACCTCCAGAGATGGGGAGTTCACTACCCCTCCCCAGGACCATCCATGCATCCCAACTGTAGACACATCTCTCCTTCACAGGACATCCATCTGTTGTCTGCACATCTGCCTTGGGGGACCCTGAAAGTAGATAAACTTTCACCAGTGACCCCACAGGAGGGGAGAGGCTCAAAGAGGAAAGCCCCAGCTGTGAGAGAGATTGGGGATCACCTGAGGCAGGGAGTCCACAGAGGAGGGGTAGGTGGAAGCAGGCCCATTAAAGACTAGAGAGAACAGAGCCCCGAGCCATGGGCAGAGGCGGGGAGGGTGAATGTACAATGCAGGAGAAATCCCCCAGCAGTCAGAGTTATGGGACTTCATAAGGGAAGCATCCTAAGTGCTGTGCCTTTAATTTCTCGGCTCTTCTCCCAGAAAAGTTATTCTACAAAATGTGCCTGTGCCATCCATCCTCCCAGATGGCTTTTTAAGTGAAGCTGTTTGTTAAGTGGGAGAAGGAAAGGGCGGGGCGGGAGGAGCTCCAGCCTGAGCAGCGGCAGCACGCCGCGGGGGGGGGGGGGGGGGGGGGGGGGGGGGGGTGGCTTTCCCAAGATTCCAGGACAGAGACCCTGGGCTCCGGTGGGCTCACGATGGGCCGGAGACCTAGTTCTAACTGCTGATGTTTTCTGAGCTCTCGCTGTCCTGTTCTGAACTGCCCAGTAAATCCGCACCACAGACTGAAGACATCGAGCTCTGGCCGGATGGAGCAGCCAGGCCTGGAGGGGCAGGAATTCGGACAAGGTCACACAACTCACCACCAGATTGAGGAACTGGCTGTGGCTGGCAGGAGACCCACGATGGATCCCCTTCCACCTCTGCCTTTCAGGGCCTGTTGTCCTTCCCCCTTTCCCTCCTTTGTTGGGACAGCCCAGCCCTCTGGCCAAGCAGGGCCGTGTGGGTGGCAGGAACCCTGCCCTCTTGGGGGCTCTCCGCAGTAGCTGGGCGGCCATCCCGCAGCCACACCAGGTCCCTGCAGGCCGCCAGGTCCCACATGTCCCTGCGGGTCTGGGAGCAGCCCCTCCAGATGCCCTGCAGGGAAACTCAGGAGAGGAAGGTGCAGACCCTTGCTCTGTGCCCCATGTCCTGGCACTCAAAGCTGCCACCCCTTTGAGCCTGACCTGTGCTTTCTTCCCACAGTGGCCAGACTTGCAGATTAAGAGACATGACAAGAACACAGGACCCACTGGGCTTTTAAGAATGTCACAATTCTTTGCCACCCTCTCCCCACCTCTGACCCCACTCAGATGTGGTTTTGTTTCTAACAGTAATCTTGGCTAGGGTAGGGATGGCTGCAAAGATTTTTTTTTTTTTTTTAAGAGAAAGCCCGTGTGGGGGAGGGGTGCAGGGGTGTGGTGCAGAGGGAGAAGGAGAGACAGAATCCCAAGCAGGCTCCATGGAGCCTTACACATGACCTGAGCCAAAATCAAGAGTTGAATACTTAATGGGTTGAGCCACCCCGCCCCCCTCAAAGGCTTTTCTTTAGCCTCCTTTACTGTGTAGTTCTTACCCCATAGGCCAGGGACCCAAATGTGGGGTTATCCCCACTGCCAAGTGTATCAGTTTCAAGTATCTACTCACAGCCACTGGGCCTGCTGCGAGCCAGACTGGAGCCAGAATGCCCTTGAACGTCTCGCATAGGCCCCCACTCTAACAGGCGGGTGACGGGACACCCAATGGAATCTTCAGGAGCCTGTGTGAGCGCAGACCTTATGCCCCACAGTCCTCAGGGGACCCCCACAGGCTACTTTTCTCCTTTCCCCAGAGCCCAGTCACCTGAATAAATAGCCACCAGTCCCTTGCGGGACGGTCTGGGGGAATCATTACGGTATATACGTGCTGTGCTGTTGAGGACCCTTCTTCCGAGGGGCCTGGCCGCCTCTACCTGCCCCTGGTAGGTTCCAGGTCTCACAACCCTCTCCGGCGTGATCACTGGACAAGTGATTGTCATGTTCTGTTTTACTGAGGGGGCGGCCAGAAGCTGCCTGCTCCATTCCTGTCTTGTGTTTAACTTTGAATCTTGGGATAATTATAGAGCCACAGGAAGTGGCAAAAAATAGTACAGGGAGGCTCCGTGTAACCTTCAGCTAGTTTCCCCCAACAGTAACACCTTCATTTCGGCAGCACAATACCAAAATCAAGAGATCGACACCTGGGGGACTTCCATGTATGGTTCGGTAGCATCCTATCACAAAGGCAGAACCCACACCACCCTCAAGATCAGAACCACTCCATACCCTCCAAGATCTCCACGATGCCACCCACTGTGGTCACACCTACTCTCCTCCACGCCTCCCACTCCTCCTGACCCACATGTGATCACACTCAGCAGCTCAGGTCTCAATGAAATGGGCATGGTGGGGTCCATGCCTGGCCCTCTCTGCTGTTTCTGCCGGTGCCGCCCTGTGCCTCCCACCCCACACATCCTTCCAGTATCTGCCTTGTCACACACAACCTCTCCTGGGGCATCTTCCCAGGGAACCACAGATAAAATTGTTAGCAACTGAGGCACCGCTTTATGCCAAGTATTCCCTGTGCCAGCCTTCCCACCAGGATGGGTTCATCTACCTGGGCAAAGGCAGGTGATCCAGCCCCAAAGACCTTCTCACCACTGGTTTCCTTGGACAGCTCCCACACCCTCTTCGGAGCACAGACTGTGCTGGTCAGAACTCTCCAAGAAACATACATGTAGATGGGATGACACATGCAAGAGATGAGTTATCATGAGCCCTGTGAGGGTCAAGTGCGGAAGGGGCCCAGCGACAGACACTGTCCTAAGCCGCACTGAGGTTCTGATCCTCACGAAGCAGGGAGTGGGGAGAGAGAAGTGGCTGCAGAAAGTTCCCTCCTCTTGGGAAGAAGGTGAGAGTTCACTTTTACCAAGCACCTGTTCTGGGCCAGGTGCTCTAGACAGTATTCATGCAGCTCCCCAGAGTACCTGGTAAGGTGGGTATGTTTGCCTTCATGTTACAGAAGAAGAGATGGATGTTCAGAGAGCTCACCCAGCTCTTACAGTGTGGTGATCTGGGGCTGCAATCCAGCGGACTGATGTTAGAACCTGTGCCCCATCTGTGGCACCACATGGGCGCCAGGGAGCAACTTGGACAGAAGCCCAGGGAGTGACCCATCCACTGGGACCAGCGCCTGCCACTCCCTCCCTGGGTGAATGCCCCCGGCTGCCTCTTGTCCTTGTCCTGAGGCTTGCAGACACACGGGAATCTGATCTCTGAGGGATGCTCATGTGGGGCTGTGGGTGGGGAGACACGACCCTTGTGGGCGGCTGGGGGTGTCTGTCTGGGCAACTTCCAGGAAGGCAACTGGGTGACAAAGACCCAGGGCCTGGGGAAGCGTTTTCCTCAATGTCCTGATTCCACACGCAGGACCCTGAGCTGAGAACGTGGTCAGGGCCCTGGGCACACGGAGCCCCCAATGGCCATCCCAGCTAGACCTACATGAGGAAGGGGCTGTGGTTCTCCATGAGCCTGCCTGCCAGTAACAGTGAGCAGTGAGGTCTAGGTCGGTGAGGTCAGTGTTGGGGTGTCTAAATGAGGTACGATTAGGAAGCTGTTAACACCATGCTTTTGAGGAATTTTCAGTGATGGGGAAAATGCTGATGATGTATGGAGAGTTAAAAAAAAAAAAACAAAACCCTGAATAGCTGAATATTCAGACAACAGAGAATTCAGTAAGAGCAGAGTGAATGGTAAGAGGGTTGGGGGAGGAGCTGGGGAGGAGGAAAGGAGGGAACAGGGCAAAGGGGAGTGAGGGAAGAGAGGGAAGGGAAAAGGACAAAGAAGGAGAAAGTGGGGGAGGGAAGGAGGAAAGGGCTCCTCTTGACCACTTGCCCTGGTTGAGTGACATGTCCAGTGTCACAAAGCTAAGACACAGAGGCAGGATTTGAACCTGGTCCTGGCTGACTTGAGCCCTTCATATTTGCCAGAACCGGGACAGCTGAGGCAGGGCTGAGGTGGGTATGCTCAGTGATCCATTTCGCAGGGAAGAAGGTTGAAGCAGGGTTTCAGGGTTCAAGGTCAATAGTGGAAGTGGGACTGGGACCCAGGGGTCCTCTTCTGCGAGTTGCAGAGATGGGACTGGCTAGGACAGCTGATATGGACGTGAGCCGGTGACAGCCACCCTGAAAAATCCCTGCCTCAGGCCCAGAGGATTGCACACGCCTGCCTCTGGAGGGGAGAGGAGACTCCCGCCCCATTGGCAAGTGGGCCCCATGAAGGGTTCCCTGCCCGGCCAGCCCAGCGCCCTCCTGCAGGAAGCCCCGGTGAGCATCTTTGGAGTTCAGCTCTGTCTGGTAAACAGAAGCTACCTAGTGAGGGATGGACAGCTGAGAGGCTGCCTGGTACCCCAGCCTGTGCACACCTGCGTGCTTGTACACCCAACATCTGGGAAGAGCAAACCCCAGCCAGGAACCACTCCTCAAGGGCTCCTCACATGCTAGGCCTCTCCTGACTCATCCACCTCCCCTCTTGGCCCAGCAGCCACAGGGGCGCTCTTAGGAAACTCCCTCTTGGGCCTGTGTGCCTCGTGGCACAGCAGTGATGACCTGTGATGGGTCCCTGTGCATCCAATAAGCGACTCCTCTCACGCACAGCTTATGCTGAGGGGCACCCTAGTCCCACCTGAACAAGGACACAGTAGCCAGCTGAGTAGGGGAGTGAGACTTCCAGGAAGGAGGAGGGAATGGAACCCTTGTCAGACTCTCCCAGGGCCCCATCCCTTCCCTCTTATGCCCCCTGGGCCTCCTGCTGCTTTCCTTGGGTGACTTGGGCAGGAAGTTTTATGGGGGTGGGAAGGAGCCTGTGCTGCACTTTGACCCCCAGGAGTCTGGCTGCCTGGGCTGGTTCCCAGCAGAATTCCTGTTACAGTTGTACCCTGTGTATTCATGGGGGTGGAGGGGAATGCTTTGAGAATGTTAATGAGCTCTTTGTGTTTATGTGTAAAATCCTCTACAAAGTACTGTTTTCATCCCCATTCTCCACTGCCTCCAGGGGCTGAAGGGATGATGAGTTTCAGTTTACAGGTGTCAGAAAGGAGGCTCAGAGAGGCAAGCAGTCTGCTCCAAGTTCCCAGCTGTCAGTGTGGCTGGTGGACTTGAGCTTGGGTTTAAGGGGTAAAACATGACACAGCCTCCCTCAGAGAGAGAGAGAGAGGAGTCCAGAATCTCTGGGCACAGGAGGAGGAGAGGGGGTCATGAGTGGGGAAAGACCAAGATCATAAAGACAGACAGCCCCCCTCCCCCCCAGTCAACAGCTGATTCTTTCCTCTTCCTCTGACTCTCCTTTCCTCTCTCCTATTTCTCTGACTCTCCCTCCTTCATGGCTCTTCCAGGGTCCTCAAAACCCTCCCAATGAGAGAGCTAAGTCTCCCTCCTCCAGAGGCTGCCCCCCACCAGGATCAGCTTGGCTGTGAGAATTCTTCCTTCTGATGAGCTGAAATTCCCTCCTTTGTTCTTCATCCATATTAACGCAGATAATGCACCAATTCTGGGCCCAAGGACACAGCTGTGAACCAGGCAGATGTGCCTGCATGAAGCAAGCTTGGTTCAAAGATAGATATGTGGAGTCAGATGAGGAAAGATCCCAGAGTCCTGGGGGAGAGAGGCACTGATATGGGGCTACTTCTGGCCACCGCTGGGGACTGTCCACTCCTTTAGCTGACCCATAACTGCTCCCCGCTCACCTGCTCCAGGAGGCAGCGGGCCAGGCTCCTTCCACCTGTTCTTCGGGGTCTGCCCTACCCTGTCTCGCTGAGTCTCAGGGATCTTCTTGTCCTGAGGATGGGAGTGGCCTCCCTGCCGGGGCCACCGTTGCCCTCCACGGACCTGCTCTGGTTTACTACTGCGCCCACCAAAAGAGGCAGAGTTTGCAAAGCCAATCTGAGTTCTGTCTTCCCTCCCTTTGGCCAGAAAGCTAATTGGTTTTGTAATTAAAAAATGCGGAGAAACGGGCGATGCAATCAATTTTAGGAAAACTTCTTCAATAATGAAGTGTTTACTTCCAACTGGGACGCCTTCGCTGCATATCAATCTGGGCCTCTCACACAGCGTGATGAAGACAGTTCCCTCCTGTCTGACATCTCCTCTCCTCTAAGTTGTGCAGACAAGGCCCTGGCATAATGCTGAGGCACCGTTTAGCTCTGGCCACCCATCTCTCCTCTAGAGACAAGTATAAGTATCTTATAGACAAAGAGACAGAGGGTCATAGAGGTGCAGTGACTCACCCAAAATGCCCAGCAAGGCGGGGGCAGAGGAGAGATTCCAGTCAGGGCAACTTTGGCTCCTGGCCTCGCTGTTCTTCCTGTCCCACCGCACTCTGAGAAGCCAGAAGAGTCTCTGGACTCAAAGACAGAATGGAGGGGCGCCTGGGTGGCTCAGTGGGTTAAAGCCTCTGCCTTCGGCTCAGGCCGTGATCCCAGGTCCTGGGATCGAGCCCTGCATCGGGCTCTCTGCTCAGCCAGAAGCCTGCTTCCTCCTCTCTCTCTGCCTGCCTCTCTGCCTGCTTGTGATCTCTGTCTGTCAAATAAATAAATAAAAATCTTAAAAAAAAAAAAAAGACAGAATGGAAGTCCTTTCTCCAAATGAAGCAGCCGGGCAGACATGTACCATTCCACACACGGCCCTCAACTTACATCACCACATTCAGCCCCCATGGCAGCCTGCGGAGAGGGTGTTATGTTCTAGTCCTGCAGATGAGAAACCGAGGGTCAGAGAGGCTCAGAAGCCTGACTGAGCCCACACAGCCTAGGTCTCCTGACCAGACTTTGGGGCAGATACGTTGCAACTGGTGGGGGGCGGGGCGTCCATGTATACTTATGGGAAGAAAAGAGGCGTTGGCGGCCATCCATCGTCCGTCAGTCCTTCCATCCATCCATCCGTTCATCCATCCAAATCATTCATTCATTTAGTCACTCATTAAACCGATAGTGATTGAGCACCTGCTGTGTGTCACGCCATGTGCTAGGGATCCGGCAACAAGCAAAGCAGCCCAAACCCACTCCCAAGGGTCTCACAGTCTGGGAAATGGGGGGGAGACCAAACTCAGGGATAGAATCATGACAGTAATTATAAAATGGCTTCTGTGGCAGGGCCAAAAAGGCAACACAGATGGAGCCAGGAGAGCCCTTGCTGAAGCTATGATCTCTGAGGGAGGGGTCCCTGGAGGAGGTGACACTGGAGCACGATCCAAGGCCTCAAGGCCACTTTTTGGCACATTGTAGAGGGGACCTGCCTGTGGGCTGGACATCTAAGCAAGCTGATGATTACAGCCCTGGAAATCCTAAGAGTCTGACCTGAGGTTCACATTCTAGGATTCTGATTCAATATTTTGCACTTCAAAAATTCCATTAAAGTAAAAGGTTTAAGATTAGAGAATCCAAGATCCTGGGATTCTGACTCAAGCTCTTGTAGTTTTAAGATTCTATTAAGACTTGGGAATTTAAGACTCCGGGATTTAAAAGCCATTGGCCAGGTCCTTGGAGGCTGGATTCCAGCATGGTGGCCTTGTTGCTGGAGAAGCACCTGCCTGAACCTTCCATCCACTGGATGGGAGTTCCCCCTGCTCAGAAAGGGGAAGTGTATGCCGCGCTCTGTGGCACGGAGAATGCCAAGTTGTCCTGCAGTCCCAGAGTCAGGCGCTTGTCTTATCTACATGCTCCAGTTTCCAGAATAAATATTAGAAGACAAGTTTGCAGAGATTTCCTGTGTGTACGTGAGCTAATTCCACCAGCTCATCCAGACATGGATTTTAACAGGGTGCCGATCCCTCACTCTCTGCAAGGCAGGACTGGTGATGGGGCTGCTGCGAGCCCAGCAGAGGCAGAAGGGACGAAGGGCCTCTGTGTGCGGAGGCTTCAGGCCCAGACGGGAGGAGGCAGGAAGGAGAGAGTGTCCCCCAGCTGGTGTCGGCCTCGTGGGCACAGGTGGGGCCCTTCTCTGCAGGGCATCTGGGGGCTCCCAGGAACCCCAGGGTCTGGGCTCACTTGGGCTGGTGCAGTAGGAGCCTCCCCAGAGGGTTGGGAGGGGCAGGGCGGTTGCCCCACAGGGCAGACACCGCACTGGCCCCTGGCTGGGCTCCCAAGTCAGACCGACAGGGGCGGACCTCGGCTCCCACGCACCAGCTCAGCCATGTGACCTTTAAGATGCCACTTCACCCCCCTGGATTCAGTTTCTTCAGTGGGACCACTGGTCCTGACCTCTTGCTGCCCAGTGGTTCCCGGGACTGGAGGGGGCCCCCAGCACAGGGCCAGGACCTGGTATCAGTCCCAGCAAACACCCTCATGCCCCCTGCTGGGCACCAGGCCCCACTCGGAGCACTTTACACAGGTGCATCCTTGCCCAGCCCGGGAGGGGGGCTGGTGTGACCCCCTTCACAGAGCAGGAAACTGAGGCACAGGGAGCTTGAGTATCTAGCCCGACAGCAGGTAGTTGATCTAAAGGCCTGCAAACAAGTGTAAAAACACTTATGTTTTCCCTACAACCCTCCTTGCTGGGTGTCAGGAATTGGCCACACGCCAGCACTGGCAGCTGGGGATCAGCCCTCATTCTGCCATGGGGACCGATGCTGGGGTCACAGCCCAGCAGCAGGGAAATGCGGGGGATGCCTCCAGCCTTGGCTGGCACTGCCGTCTCTCTGGGACACCCTTCCCCGCTGGTCCATCCAGGGAACTCCTACTCGTGCTTTGAGGCCCAGGACCCATGCTCTCCGTGCGCAGCCACACCCCACCCTCCCATGCACCCCCTGCCTCCTCCCTCATTGTGAGTAGGGGCTGAAAAGCAGGATCTGACCTCAGGACCTGCTGCTTCTCTGCACTCCTCCCTTCTTCCATCAACTTCTGCCGAGGGTGGCCCCTACCCAGGGAATCTTAGCTCACTTTCCAGGAGGGAAGACCAACCCAGGACCTTGGTATTATTACCCCATCACAGGAAGACTCCCAGTCACAAAGGTTTTGTAATCTCTTGAGGCCACAGGCCCCTCTAGCAGGTGGCAGTCCAGGACTTCTGACCCCAGCGATCCGGGACCTCTGACCCCACTCTGGTCACCAGAATCACCTGGCGGGCTTCACAGAGCAGCTGGTCCGTTCGGAGGCTCTCCAGGGCCCCCCCAGGTCCATCCCTCCTTCCTACAGCCCTGAGGTTGGGAGTCACGCCTCGTTCCCGCTGCCCCATACCACTGCCAGCGAGGCACGTGCACTGACCGTGAGCAGATGGGACGCGCCTTGCTTGAGAGTTACAGGCCACGTGCTCAGGCCTCGGGTAATTCACTCACAACAACAGGCGGTAAACACGGGCACACTTTACCGCGCTCACCTGGCAGGCCTCATTTCAACTCCCATGCCCTTCACTCTGAGACTCACCGTGCTGGCTGCCTGAGGCCTATCAATTAGCAAACTATTAAAAATTTATGACTAGTTGGAATTAATTGGCCAAAGTGAGGGGTGAGTTTGTCTCAGGCCAAGGCTCCGTGGCCCAGGCTCTGTGAGCCTGGAATGGGGGAGACTCTGTAACGGAAGCACCAGCCACACGGACGCCTGTGTCCCTGTCCTTCAGATGCTCTGATGGGGTCTGTCCCGGCCTGGGTTCGGGCTGCCGTCCTCGTGCACCTGCCCTGTGGCCCCAGCCCCCAGTCTTGCCACCCCAGACAGCTTGAGCCTGACTTTCAAGACTCTTCAAGATGCCTCTGGCCTCCTTCCATCCCAAGTTCCTCCACACACTTGCCCTGAACTGGGGCCACACCACAGTATCCCCAGCACCAGAAGGAACTGGGTTCTGTCAGGCCACTGGGCTTTTGCGCATGCTGGTTCTCTCACCCTCTCTTCTTCCTCTCTTGGCCAGTTCCTGCCAAGGTGAGGTCACTCTGTACCCTGGCTCTTCCCTTTCCCCCACCCCACCTCCAGACTGCTCTGGGACTCTGAGTGGCTCCCTCATTAGCCACCACAGGATTCGGGAGCAGAGACAGGCTCAGGCATGTGGCAAAGGCCTGAGTCAGGATGTTTGGCTGCAGGAAGGAAGCTCATCCTGGGCTTGCACCCCTGATGCCCGCCCCGCCAGGAACAAGGACAGGGTTGCTTGAATGCAGAACAACCCTGCAGCCCAGCAACGCTCCTCGTGGTCCCTATGCTTCACCACAGAGACGCCAAGACCCAGGACGATGGGGGGACAGACAGACAGAAGAGCCAGGCAGGGCTGATGAGATAGACACACAAGAGCGAGGTGATGGGGAAGTAGGGGGCTGCACCCTAGAGGAGTATCTGTCTCCTCTCACCCGAACCTAGCCTCCTGGGGATGTGGGCAGTGGGGAGGAGAGGGGTTGGGAGAGGTGCAGGGAGGTGGGCAGCATGGAGGCAGTGTGGGGGGAGGTGGGAGGCGTGGGGATGGGGTGGGTAGTGGGAGGCATGCAGGGGGG